>JAGDQP010005757.1:30546-56316 GCA_022664845.1 Lepisma saccharinum | reverse complement strand
ATATATATATATATATATATATATATATATATATATATATCCTTATAATTTATTATCTTTCTTATTTAAAACTCAGCTTACAGCTACAGATGGCTCGCTTAAACCTATTCACAACCATCATAGTTATTAGGCAAAGATGAATAATTAATAAAAAGTCTTCCTAACCAGAATGTACGAACTTAACAAGTTTGTCTGTTGATTTTTACAAGACCTTAGTAACTGCTGTGCAAACAAAATCTATCGTTCATTTTCTTCTTTTTGATCATTGGCCTTGCTCATCCTCCAACATTCGCACACAGTAACGATATTTCTCTTGGTCATATGAAGATTCATCAGGTGCTAAAGGTCGACAGTAAAATGATATTCAAACTGTAGTTGGAACGATAGTTATGTACAGCTTACGTCGAGACTAGATGGCACTAGTAACCTACCTGACACATCGCACGGCCAAGTAACATATTCAAGACTTCCCGCAAGACTAAGAAATGTGCAATACTGCCTTCATTCTCAGCTTAGGCTTACTAGGTAGAAACTGAACGACAGCGCATTCAGACCACACCAGCTCAGAAATATCGTCCCAACTGTATCATGGATAGCAGTCCTTTTGCATCTGATGAAATTAAATTGGATGAATCGAAATATTGTGAGCTACAGCCTTTTATCTCTTTATTGATTTTGATATCTTGTCCTTTTTTTCTATAATTAAGAACTTTATTTCTTGTCATGTAACGCGAAAGTGAGTATTTTCTGTGTCATACCTTTTCTTTTAACATCAAGATTGAAAGAGAAAAAGTAGAAGATGTAACCAGATTAAAGGACTTGGGTAGTATTATCAAAAGAGATCATGGTGCGAATAGCGATGGCGAAACATGTGTTCACTATTGAGGAAAAGGTTAATTAAATGTTTTGTATGGAGTATTGTGTTGTGTGGAGCAGAAACGTAACTCTAAGGAAGAATGAAGAAAAATGGATCATATCAGCTAGATACAAAAGATGCATGATGATGACGTGCTGAAGAATGTAGGCGAAAGACGAACTGTCCTGTTGATAGTAAAGAGAAGAAGAGAAACTGGAAAGGACATTGGCTGCACAGAAATTGTACACTGAGATATGAAATTGAAGATATGGTTGAAGGAAAAAGAAGAGAAAAACGATTTCAACTCTTTGACAATATTAACGAAGACAAATCGTATGTTGAGGTACGCAAGATTGGGATGAATGGAGAGGGCTTAGCTTGCCTTGAAGGACCTGACGCTATCGGCAGAACAGTCACGATGTTGATGATCTTTTTTTTAAAAAAAAATCTTGTTCGTTTATGTTCTATTGGTTAATTATTATAGTTTCATGTCAATTTTCTTTAAGAATCATGACAAGGAAAATGTGTCGTATTTTTTGTGTCTGTTTTCTTGTTTGTTAGTGCATTAGTTAAAGTCAGCTGGATTTATTAAGTGACTAGACCAGTAGATAATAAGGAATATCTGATCACAATTTTATATGACTTAAGTTAAAAGGTTCGATTGCGTCGGTCATCTCAAACTAATTGACGAATTTCACCAATTAACTGGTTCCCACAGAACATATATGCGATTGAAATCACTATACACTACGTTCAAACTGGATACATTCGAAAAATTGCCTCCAAACTTTGAACCATGCTTTTCTAATATGAGAGGGGAAAAAAGGATTAATGTGAGATTGAAAACTTTTGCGCATGAAGAAATATGTGTCACACAAAATATGAATAATTCGTGTTAAATGGATATTTAAATCTATGAATATTTTTTTGTGTCACATATATTTCGTGTTGTATATAAAAGATAAACTCGAACTTTAAAAAAAAAAAACTCGATGGACCTGCATCCCTTTACTTCCAGGTGTCTCATTTGATATGCTTAAGAATGGTCTATTTAAGGTTTGGTTTTCACAGTTTTCAATTTCACTATTTTAAGTTTTCATTTCGACATAGTCTCCACTCTTTTCTTACATCTTTTTCGTTTTTTGTTATTTTTCATCGAACATAGCACTACATTTTCTTTCATGACAATGAATTACACAACGTCACTCGCTGCAATCGTAAGAAAATATATTATATACTTTTGTATGCATAGCTCTATTGTATATAGAGCTTAGAATGTATTATATATTGTGTGATTTATGTAAATATGTATATATGATTGGTTTATTGTATCTTCTGACGTTTCTTATAACTACTTATTTGTACAAATTGTGATCTACAAGATAAAGTATGTGCTTGGCTCAGAGGTCCAGCAGCGCACTCACTTGTCTTCGACATAGATCGCGCGCCATCTATGAAACGGAATTATAATCTTAAAATACAAGCTATGGTCTTAGTTCTCTTCTGATAAAAATATTATGTCCCTCGTTTTCCACTGTTCAATTAAACTAAAAGTGACTAAAATTTAATGCAAGCTGTTATTATGTCAGTGTAACTTTGAATAACAGATTAGAAATCTCATTATGAAGCGGAAATAAACTTTCTTCTTCATGCTATATGATCTTACCTGGCGAGCATGTTGAGCGTGTCGTCCCATGAGCTCGTGTATTGCTAATACGATATCGCTGAGCTCAGACCGAGTAATGCATCCATCTCCATTTATGTCGTATAACTTGAAAGTCCAACGTAACTTCTCGTATATCGAACCTCTCAGAAGCGTAGAGAGGGTCACCAATAAATCCTAGAAATAAGAACACAATTTAGGTCATTAATGAATAACTAATTAACAATTGTTTTCCGTTAATAATCATTAATCATTGTGATACTTCGTTGAATTCAGTTATATAATGGAATATATTGTTTCTGTTGATTAACAAATCACTTCTTATTCATCGTGCAAAACTTTGACATGCTTTTAATAAAAACGTGAATGGCAAGATTTATCATCATTCTCAATACCTTATTTTTCGGATGCCTATTTATTCCACACGCAATATAAATATCTTTTACACCACCAAATACAAGCCTGTAATAATTGAGGGGTTAGCTAAAAGAAGGCCGTATAACATATAGCAATATGAAGTTTGTGAGAAATCCATTTTAAAGTTTTCCAAGTGGTATAATAATGTAAGGTTACTCCTCACCTGGGTGAGGTTCGCCTTAGTTCTTTATACTGGGATCAGTAAAGGATGTAGCATAAATGAAATAAAAGCAAGAGGATTTGAAAGACACTGGTTTAGTCTTGTAAATGAAGAGAAGTTACAAAATCCTCAGTGCTTAAGAACTCACCTGACAGACTCGGCGATTGTCGTATTGGCTGCTAACTGACTGTTAGCCTGTTCACTACTATAAACGTATTAACGAAGTTGCTTGTACGAATTTAAATCTCAGACTACTAGTCTTGGGTACCGCATGTACCTTATTGGTTCGTTTTTCCCCTTTCGGGCGACGGAGACACACAGAGAATTTCACGGGTCAGCAGAACTCAGTGGAGAAATGATGGTGCGTGGAATTTTGAGTGTCTTGTCATTTCGACAAGTCTGTCAGGAAGAGTCTTTGTGCCGTAATCGACATTGATGTTTACAAATAACATAAGCTGTCATACAACTTGGAGTTGTAAACTACCTTTTTTTGCTTAAATGAGTGCATTCTTCTTTATTATATGTAATGCTCTCTGTACGAAATAGTAATGTAAAGGAGTAACACATATCAAAATCCATGAGTTGAGATAAATGCCCTCTTAATGTAGCGTCACGATACTTATATGTGTCTTTGATATAATAATTACCAAGGTATCTAGTTCGAGGTCACCTGGGTTATGTTACAATAATATGTAATAGAATCTTTAAAAAGGTTCAAATTGGAAACAAATTCTGTAAATTGCTAGAAGGAAGAGTCAGTAAATAGGTTACAATCTGGTGGGGGATAACAAGAAATAACCGTGAGTAATTCCGGAAAATGTCACCAGGTAGTACCACAATCATATGTCCCACTGAGTCAGTGAACAGCGTCATCGATCATTGAAAACGTGTCACTTCAGCGTGGACATAGCTACCGCGCTGGAGAATGTAGAGGAGAGGCGAGCAGTGGTGCTTTTTTGTAGTCGATAGGTCTTTGTGCCAAGGACATTCAAAAGGAAATGCATCTTATGTGTGGGGGACTGGGGGAGATGTTATTTTCACTTGTTTGGTATGCTGAAAAAAAGCTCACCTGGGCAGTAAACGTTTTGTTGATGGTATAGACTTTGAACAGGAGGTTCGTACGAGTCTGCGGCTGCAACCCAAAAACTTTTAAGCAGCACGAATTATCGCTGGGATAAAAATCTCAATGTAGGTGATGATTATGTGGAAAACTAAACCTAGTTGCCACGTAAGTACTTCATACAGTTTTATTTCTGTAGCAATTTGTACCCTATTTATTGACTTTCCGTCGTAAGTAAATATTTGTAGCTGTCTCATATATCCTCATTTAATCTCCAGTTTTGAAACCTATTTGGAAGTTTTGGATCAACCAGAAGGAACATGTGTGGTTAAAAAGTGAAACACTTTATGCAGAGAAGTTAACCTAAATTTCATTTTGTAGACCTAACTCTCATTACCCTTGGTACTTACATCTATGGGCTATTCCACGCCAAATTACCCAGGGGTGTACATCCCACCGTATCAGATTGTTATATTTGGTATAGCATCCATGAACAAGCATAAGAACCAGAATTTCTCATTTTCTTCATATTTGCTCTGATTCGATTTCTATATAACTGAAAATACTCCAATTGCCACTATTTCGGTACCACTACAAAGGAACGGAGCATTATTTACTTCAATTTCAGTCATTCAAGGCTACTATTGGCTCTAAAATCCTCAAATTCTGTGCGGTTATTGCTAATTTCATAAGGATATCCTAAAATGTCATAAAAAAATTCCTAATATATAAAAAAAGTGTACCTAAAATAAATTGTAGGGCAAATTTGGATAAGGTCGTATTGAGATTTTCGTCATTTTTCAGGAGAGCGGAAAAGGCCGTTATTGCAGACGTTGATTCTTATGGGAGACGTTAGTAGATAATAGCAAATAAACCATTCTCAGAGCAACGATCTTAGAACCACAACACTTGAACACTTACTGACAGGTTCATGCTTGTCGAAAATATATTTATCTCATTTTCCACAAATTCATCGATACACCCTTGTCCAAATTATTCCTTAGTTATCACAATGGATTTTCGAAAGTATATCTATAGAGCAATATCTGTAATCAAAAAGAGGGATCTTTCTAAAAGAAGATCGCATTTGAAAAACTTCTTTAAAGGGCGAAAAGATGATTTGCCACCTACATTATCAAGGTGGGATCCATACGTCCCAATTAACTACTTATTTTGTACTCGGATTATTTGCGAATTGACAATCTGGATTACTCTGATATCCGTAATCAAAAATTCCGGGTAACTCTCATCCAAATAATCCCTATAACTGTTAACTGAATTACCCAAACATATTTAATCGAAATAACGATATCTAAAAATATTCAATTTGTTTAATTTAGTAGTCCAGCATACGAACTTCTGGATATCCGTCATCTGAATTACCTGCTTTCGGGAACCGAACGCGAATAATCGATCATTCGGATATATATCGATCAGGGTTATCATTAAACATGTAATGAGACAAAAGCACATTATGAGCTTAATACGAGCCCGATTTTCATAACATTTCTTATACAGGAGTTCCTACTGCACTGAGTTTCATTTCGAAGAACATAGCCAATATGGAAGCTGCACGATCTTAAACTATCATTCGATTTTCGTGAAAACCAAGCGTCCTAACCAGGAAACCTCTTTATTAGTACGTGAACCATTTCTACCATTCTTTATTCAGTATTTCCCCCCATTTCTCAATTGTGGGACCTAAAAGAAAAACCTGCAATCTCTACTTTTTGGGGAAACCGAGAATTTGATGGCATTGTATACATTAAAATGTCTACTTTAAGCTAGTAAAACTCTTAGTAGCAGAAACAACACAGAAATGTTTATTTCTAATATTTAAAAACTGTCCTTAAAAACAAAGTTTGCAACCTCCAAGTTCATTTTCTGAAATCCGAAAAGCAAAATCCATTCCACCAATCGTAGCGTTCGATTTAGTCACATGACCTGTGCCTGTCATTGCCACCTGCTGATATAGCTCATAGTGTTTGTTGTTGGTGGTGTGAATTACTATTGTTTAACACTGTGTCATACTAAGTTTTATGTAAATGTGTTAATATTGTTAGATTTTTAAAAAGTTGAAAGTGTAATGGAACCTGAATTAGAATATGGTATTTCTCCTACATCGCCTAGAAAAGCAAGGAAGAGGCCGAATCGCTTTCAAACTTGAAAACGGAATGTCGCTAAAAAGATGCTGAGAATGACAGTAAAAGTCTTTTTATATTGATAATGTTTGTCTTAGAGTTAACTAACTTCACAAAACTATGTACAAACTTAACATTAAAAACAAGTTACTGTTTAAACTGTGCCTGGCTTATGGTTTAGTTTTATTTTTTATGGGAACGTTAACATACAGCGATAGTTATGAAAAGTGTTTAAAAGTTAGACATTGTTAGCAGTCTCTCTAAATGTTAACAAGTTCTTAGAAGCCAAAACAGCAAAATCCAACTTTTTAAAGCAAAATCAGCAATCTCCAAACAAAAACACCCTGTAACTACTTAAAAAAATGAAAATAAAGTTCTAATTCTTTGTGTATGTCCTAGTTTTATGCCTAGGAGTCACAGGAAAAACAAAAGTACCCATAAACTATGATATTTATTACCTTAAATTTTCTTTTGGCACGCCTGTAAAATTTTCTGGAGTGGAGATTGCAGCTTTAGTTTTAGCCCCCACAGTTATATTCAACCCACTGTACCAGTTCATCGCTTTGACTCCCATTTTCTTAATTACCCTCACTTCTTTCTATTTCCCAACCATCTTTCTTTCCTCATGTAATAGTTTTTTCCCACGCTCCCAGTATATCTCATGCATCTTTTCCCGCACATGCTTGTAAATAGCGTCCTGTCTCTTTTTAGCCTGACATCATCTTTGTGTTGTTTAAGCCTCTACTGCAATTTTTTTTCGAACTTCTACACACCCCACCCCACTATCCATACACGAAATCTTATAC
Source organism: Lepisma saccharinum (assembly GCA_022664845.1). Taxonomy (NCBI): domain Eukaryota; kingdom Metazoa; phylum Arthropoda; class Insecta; order Zygentoma; family Lepismatidae; genus Lepisma; species Lepisma saccharinum. Next base: position 49,213 of record JAGDQP010005757.1, on the reverse strand, counting down.
ACTACACCTCTCTGCTTCTTTTCTTTGTATCACTTTTCTTCTTGTTTCTTCACAAAGTCCAAGATTCGCCTTCCTCCTTTCCTAAAGGTTTTCACCCCAACCTTTGCTAATAGCCGGTTGATTTTCACCATTATTCTGCCCGTACTTTCTATTCCAAACCACTTCTTATTTTCTTCCTTTTTCCTCTTGTTTTTTTTTCTTGTTGCATTTTCCCTTCCTAGTGCTTTTTCTTCATCCTCACTATATTAATTCCTTTTCAGATGATCCCAAAACATTTTCATGTCTTTCTTCCTTTTCTTCTGTATTCATTTTCTCTATTCTTTTCTCTACGTTCCTTATGAAATTTGCTATGGTCGATTCGTCTACTTCACTCATTTTGAGGCAAAAAATTCCCGCTGCACATTTCTTCTGGAACCATGAAATTACAAATTTTTCCTCTTTCGTTTCTCCACCCTAATATTCTAGAAATTTAACACTTTGTTCTTCTCAATCTTACTTTCCAGAGGAAGCTCCCTTACAGTCATGATTGAGCTTCTTAATGACTTTGTGTAATATCCTCGATTATTTCCATATACCAAACAGTAATCTACGTATCTGAAAAACAATGGTAGTCTGTCCTTCGTTTTCTCCATCGCCATCTTTTCCCAATCAGTCATCACCAACTCTACAGCCACTGGGCTTACACATGATCCTGTACTGAGACCTTTTTTCGGAAACACTATCTTATCGCCTATCCTACAAAACTCATTCTCCCATACCACTTTTAAAGCCTTCCGTATTATATCACTATCCCACTTTTCTCTAACTTTCGGTCCCTTCTCTCACTATACGCAATACTTATTCTCTTCTTAGGTTAGAGAACATGCTTTTCACAACTACTCAGAGCATCATAGTGTTTTTCCTTCTTTCACCCTAACCTCTCTTTATTGCAATTTCATCAACTCTTATATTTTCTTGAACTTCTCTTAATGCCTCAGCTATTCTCTTAATTTTGTTCTCTAAGCTCTGTAACATGTTCCTACTGTCCAGGACCGTGCTCAGCTTCAACTCTTACATGTGAATCTTCAGGAGACCTTTCATCTTCGATAATAACTTGAAGTTTCTCTTTTTGCAATCTTTCACTATCCTCTTACTTATCTCTTCTTCATCCTCCTTTTCTCGTATTTTTCGTGCCCTTCATCATTTAGATCCCCCAGTTTTCCCTCATATCATTGTTTGTCCATCATTACCCCCACACCATTTTTATCCACTAGTTCTACCACAATATCTTCCCTTCTCATAATGCTTATCATTTCTCTTTTTCTTCTTCAGTAATGTCGGGTATGTTCCTCTTAGGAACAATCCTAGGCAACGCCGCATTCTTCATCCCTCGAAGTACTTTATCCACTTCTACTTTCATTACGTCTGGGACTTCTACATCGTTTTCTTCTGAGTCTTCTTTTCCTAGTTCTTCGGTTTAATACAGTTCTCTGTAGACTTTATCAAATACTTTTATAATTTCCTCCTTATTTCTGGTTACGGTCCCGTCAGGTCTCTTAACTGCAATAATTTGCTTCTTCCCTATCATAAGGTGCTGTTTGGTTTTCTTCACTCTGTTTTCCTCGCTTGTATTTCTAACAAGATGTTCGTTGTAACTAAGTACATTATCTCTTATTTTCTTTCTTACGGTTTTATTTAGTTCTATGTACTCAATCCTCTTTATGTAATTTTTCTCTTGTTTCATTTCCTTCCTTTTCTTCATCAAGAGTTTAAGTTTCTTCTGAGATTTTGCTCTCTTTCTCCTTTTTGATGCCTGCTATGTCCTTCGCTGTCTATCTTATAATCTCAGTATTTTATTCCCGCTATTGACATCTCCTTAATCTTCTAACTCTTCCAAGGCGCTGAATCTGTTGCTTAGTTCTGTACCTATTAGGAAGGGAAAGATAGGCTAAAAAGGGAAATTCTGACCCTTTAGCAGGGAAAAAATAGTTTCAAATTTTGGCAACACTGGTCTACCGAATGTTGATCCGCATCCCACGACTATAATCACTAAACCACGGCGGCAGTGTGCAATGTTTTGTGCTGCTCAAACTTGAAAATCAATCAATGTTGTATTATAACTAAGTAGATACCCCCAATACATTTCTCAATCTTTCAGCAGTGCATGGTGAAATTTAAAGAAATATTAACTTTCAAATCTTTTCTTTTTTTTTTTTTTAATGTTTTGGTCGCGACAAAGTTTTGGTCTTCATTTGAACTTTTAAATTATTTCTCGCTCATTCATGCCCTGTGCTTCTTTTAGTAGGCAATAAAATTTAATAACAGTTCACTTCTTATTTCGACAAAAGAACCTCTTATACAGCTGCATGTGCTTCATCACCAATCTTAACAGAAAGTACAGGTTTTATATGCTTTGCGGCCAGAATATTTAACCATTTTTCGCCAATGAATATGTCGTAGAACTCTGACTGTCTATAATATACAGCGTGACGCAAGTCTCCAAAGGCTTTATAGTCGTGTCAGACTGTGCACTGTATGTTCATGTTATTATTTTCTTTTGCTTACAGCGCTGCGGTAAGCTTTCCATTTTCCTCCCATTGATGACTTTATTGATTCAGTTCCGAGGCGGTTGTATATGATCCAGGAGGGACCAAAACTGGTACAAAAAAAGGATAGGAAAAATACTGCTACATCGCCTCTACCTTTATGGAAAGCTTACAAAAGATTTATGAATGTTGACGAACATAAAACAAGCGTCCTCTGTGGAAAATATTCCTACTCGTGTGGTTTAGTTAAAGCTTAGATTAAAATTTGAAAACAACAATTGTATCATAGAGTAAATATGTTCACCAGAGACAAAATTTTTCTTCCTTAGAGAAAAATATGTTACTATTTTCCTTTTAAATCAAATTTAATGAAACTATTATTAATTTTAAGAGAAGTGAGAACATTATTAGAGTACTGCTTTCAGTGTTTACATTCTCGTCTCGTATAACAAGAGAACAATTTAATTATGTAAGAAGTTTGGGAGTATGAGTTCAGAATCTTACAAATCTAATCGATTAGTGTTTAATACCGCATTCAATATAGTCTGAAGGTTTTCTACGGGACCAATTACGCGACGAGCCTCTTGCACCTGATATATGTGAACTTATTACGTAAAAAATAAATCAGGTAGAAGTTTTCTTTAAGCGTCAACCAAAACTAACCTGACCTGATTTAATCTAACCTAACCTAATGAAATTAAGCTAACCTAACAAAAAGTGCAAGAAACAATATATTAATAATACATATGAGTACATAAGAATGTTTTTGAAAGAAAAAAACAAAAGAATGATTCTTCCGAGGTTCGAACTCGGATCTCCTACTCAACAAGCCGATATTCTATTCACTGAACCACTCTAAGAGCTTGCAAACAGCAATTTGGAAGCTTATACAGCAAGTATTAAGTCACACGCGCGTGGATGCCGCCGCTTCACTGCATATTCCAGTCGCCATTCTCTGTAGATTAGACGGGCTAATTTTCTATCAAATTTGTGACATTCCATACCATAGAACAACAATTATAAATGACACTGCAAGTATATATACTATCCATATATACTAAAAAAGAACTAATGCTGCTGTCTGATGAATAGAAAACATGCTTGTTTCGTACGACACAGATTTTCACTACACACGTTAACCCTAATCACCAGGTGGCAGCACGAGTTCTTTGGGCTGCTATGGATACAAGACAGTGCGCTACTTTCTGTTCTTTTTCTATGACATTTGATGTAACAAATTTGATAGAAAAATTAACCTGCACTGGCCTCTAGGCTTTGTAGGCAGATTCAAAATTGTTTGTTCACTTCCATTTTTATATTGTTTAAATTGATCGTAGGAAATTGAGTAACATGGCACACAATATTGAATCTCGAAAATAGTAGTTTAATTATATCCCAGTTTCTTACTAAATGTATGAATACTTTTTCTAAAACGCTTCTATGAAATGGGTCATAAAATGTTACCTGAATTAAAATACTTACCCTAAAACTAATAGCACCATTACTATTCACATCGAAGGCCTTAAAAACGTAATGAGCGTATAAACTGGAATCTGAAAATAATAGAGAAAAGATATGTTAGTGCTCGTTTGAAAACTTCAAAAATAATATAACAATATAACAGTATGCAATTTGTAATTTTCTTCATTTCAGCTGACGAGGTTCAGCTAATCGCTGTTCTTCCACCTAACCCTTGTCAAATCATACAATCATAATACATAATATATAATAATTGAAACACACACACACAAATACAAAATAGAAAAAAGATAGAATTAAAAAAAAAACGTACATGAAAAGTGCCTTGGTTACACAACACTATAAAAACATATGAAAGTTAAATATCACTGGTATAAGGTCTTTGCTGATTAAGCAAATATCCACTTAAAAGAGTGTTGAATTTATTAAGCGATTTTGCACATGCAATTGCATTTGGCAAGGGATTCCAGGCTTTCGTAGCCAGAGACGGCGTTTGGGGGTGACAACCGCCCCAGGTCCCGCGTTCCGAATTGATATTTTTCTTACTCAATGATATAAAAGTTGATTTGTAAAAAAATGTTTACAAATAAACTAGTTTGTATAGTTTCCATGCGAAATGTAATGTGAAATGGAAATGAATAAAGAAGCACTTGTAATTAGCAATGCAGTTTTTAAAATATATTGTACTTTCTTTAAATAAATTATGTCGGATTTTTTTTCATAAGAAACCGTTGTTCATTAAAAAAGAAAATATTTAGTAATAAATTTAGGGTTAGGAATGAAAGGAAGAAGTGAGAGGAAGCATTTAGGGGAAGTTGCTTTACTGCTTCTGCTTTATCGGCTTTAGATGTAACATTTCGGCGCTCAGCGATTTTTACTTGTACTTTGGCCCCGCGGGGTCATTATTGCCCTAGGCCCCGCGCTCACCTAACGCCGCCTCTGTTCGTAGCTGATACAGAAAAGGATCGAGTTGTTTGTGTGAGTTTGTATCTTGGAACATCATATGTTGACCTATTACGTGTGACGTACTTATGGATACAAGACCTAGAGATAAGTTTTCGATGGAGATAAGGGGGTGATTTCTTGTGAATGATGTTGTGAATTGTGCAGCAGGAATGAAAGAACCTTCTTCGACACATTGTCAAAATATTGTTCTCCTTTAATACAGAGGTAAAATGTTCGAATTTACGAAGGTTGAAAGCAAACCGAATGCAGGAATTTTGGACTCTTTGAATAGATCTGACTTTGTTAATTTAAAGGGAAGAATCGTATACAGCATCACTGTAATTAAATAAGGGATAGTGTCTGTATTAGATACAATTTTGTTTTGCCGTGAGCAAGTCACGTGATCTATATAGGCATTTTAAGGCTGTAGATCACACCCGCCATCTTGGTACGCACCTTCCATTGATTTACACGGGAATTGTTTTACTCATTTTATGCCTCTCTGATGTAGAATATTTAAGTTCTGCTTTCACAAAATTTGTCTTGGTGGTTATTTTGACTCTTGTATAGTTATGGTTTGTGAAGTTTCTCCAAATATATAATTATAATGTATTATTAATAGTTTGCTATATAAATCACAATATGTTAACGGGAAATTATACTGTTCCTGTATAAAATATTGCATTTCTATAAAGTAGCATGAGTAAAAGAGAGCATGACGATAAACTGTGCGAAAACAGAAGTTAAAACTATACTCCTGAAAAGTATAAAACGAGTAAAACAATTCCCATGTTAATCAATGGAAAGTGCGTACCAAGATGGCGGGGGTGATCTGCAGCCTTAAGTTATTTAGTGCACGTGAGCATACGTTAGCTACATGAGGATTCCAGTTATTAAATGTCCATTAAGAATTCAAGATTTTTACTATATACCATTGACCTCTATCAAAAAGAGATACTGCACTGATCGATGCCATGAATATATGAAGCCAGGGAGTGGAGGAGACTTGTAATCTCGAATGCTCACTTCCAGTATAAACCAATATGGACAAAATCTTCAGTTTTTACATTTGTTATCGCCTGTTATTTACGTATATCTTAATTAATTCCTGCAAAAACGTAAATGCTATTTTCAATTTTTACTATATTATATACATAGTCCGGTACACGCATAACGCTAAAATTAAGACATAAATTAAAAAACAAGCGTAAAAATGTGGCCTATGAATTTTTATGAGTCTTAAATTTGCACAATATGTCAAAATTAAAAATATGGAAAGTTGATATACATGAATGTAGAATATTGTCTCGTTATTGACATATTGTAAAATTTACCAGCCTAAAGAAATGAACTCATAGGTCATTTTGTATGTATCTGAGTGTGCATTGCGCTACATTTTGAAGTAGATGACCAACGTGGCCGCCATCATGAAATCCTCCATATTGGATGAGGCATTTTTTATTTAAATGGTAAGTGGGTCGTGTGATACATCAAACAATACGAGAATGTTCCCCGAAAGTCATTCCAGGTGTCAGATTTGACATATTTCTTATGGTGTCGGTGTTATCTTCACTGAAAATTCGTCGCTTGATACATTTCATGGACATCCAATATGGCGGATTTCAAGATGGCCGCCACGTTGATCATTACGAGTGAACCCCTGGAAGATAACAATATTCCTTGTAAAAGTCACAACAGATTTCAATCTGGCTATCATGGTGATCAATCAAAAATTTAGTTTCAGGGGGGTGAAAATACGTTTTAACTTATCAGAAAAGTAGAAGTCGGTTTACGTCAAGGTTTGGAAGCAAATTGCATCATCTAGATGTCTTAGTGTCAGTTTTTGTACTTGTTAAGCTTTGTAGGTAAATATATACAACTTGCACTTCGTATTCATAAATTAGGTTGCTTTGATAAATGGTTCTGGTTTCCTGAAAGATTGAACCTCAGGTAACCAACGGACCCACGAAACCAAAGTACAATCGCCTCGTTTTAGGTACCTTAATAAAGTGACTAACAAAAAGAGACGTTATAATCTGGTTCCGTCTCTCAGGAACTAGAAGGTGTAGATAGATGGTTGAGGTGTCGTTGGGAAAGTTCTGGCTAGACTAGTTCAGAACAGGAGGAACAATCTTGATTTGTGCTTGGGTCAGTGTTGCCAACCCAATTAAAACAATTTTTTAAATTGCTCGCCTTCTGTTAGACGTATCCGCATGAAACTTAGCATACACATTATTCGAGGCAATAAAAAAAAATACTGTTTGTATTCGTATCCCTAAGCACTGCAGTTGTAGTGTTGCCAACCTACTTTATAAAAAAAATGAACGTTTGCAAGTTTGAGATATTATCAAGGGACCTTTGGAACTTTCGCAATTATTAGTAGAATCGAACCGTTCACTTGGTTTCGTTATAGATTCAAGAAATTCGGGCCAAAATTGAGTATTTTCTAAGCCTAATTTTATCAAACACGTAGTGAACATAATATGTGGAAGTGTGTAACGAGAGGTGTTCAAAACACCTTCAGAAAGACATGATCAAGTTCTGGCACCTATTCTACACTTTCTATGCACGATATTAAGAAAATGGTGTATACAGAATGTGTAGTAGTGAAATGTAGGTGACGGCAATTTCACCATATTTCCAAATCTGCCACCCACCCCTATTCTCTTTGGTTTCAAGCAGAGTCGAAAGAGGGTAGTGGTGTTAGGCCAAGCATCATATGAGAAATATTTTTCTTATATTCCCACAATTATCGGTAATACGCATGCGCGGTGTAGTCAGTGATGAGGAAAAACGCATGTTTTATCTCATTTGTGCTGCGATAAGTGAATGGTTTTTCAACATTTTTTCTTCATTATTTATCATGAGTAATTTTTCTTCATTAAAATATCCTCTACCAATTCATGCAAGGGAAAGTCAATAATTATTTAACAGAAATATTTCCATAATAACTGCTCAAATAGTTGTTTCTATCATTAATCAATGTGGAAGTAACGTACATGAGGTGTAATAACGTATTCCTATTGTACGTATGCAAACAATCTCGAAAATAGACTGGTGAAATTGCGTGCGTGACGTTTGCAATTTCGTCTTTTACAAGGGTTTACTTTTCTTCCTGGTGGCCACCTGATAATTGTTTCAAGCCTTGATACCTATTTTTTTTTTTCGATAAATAAAATATTACCCTATGGCATACGTGCGCCATCTTGATGTAAACGACTTTCACGTTCTTAAAAAAAAAAAATGTTAAAGCTTAGCATGGCGAAATTGTTTTATATCTTTCTAACCAAAATTGTGAATTTCTTTAACTCCAGACTTGAAGAATAGAGACGTTATCAAGAAAACTAGACATTAAACTTCCTTTGTTACCGGTATTTAATGTGCATTAAAAGAGACAGAATATTCTTTCCAACACGAAATTTACGCAATGTAATTTTCCATGACGAAGAAAGAACATCCCATTCTAGTTCTTCAAGGCCTTAGCGCGTGAAATAAAGTGTTATGACGTTGTTTTTCTAGTCTTTCTCGTATAGCAGTATTATACACTATTATTATCACGTAAGCTTGTCTACTATTTGAGAGGCTTATAAACATATCCATCGTACTTCACAAACAAGACCCCAGAGGGTGCTAAGGTCTTTATAACATTCTGTCACGATTTCTGTATTCTCGGAATCTCAACCCATTCTGTAATGTTCTGCTTATATTACACTCTTGAGTGTGTGTGTTTTAAAGAAGTGCTTCATGAAGGCAAAATAAAAATAAAAGGAGAGAAAAAGAAGACTAGACATCGCTTTGTTAGATAGAGATTATAAAGAATAAGAATTATGTTGAAATAGTGAGTCATTTTGCAGTACAACAATACAACAGTTCAGGGGGCCTCACCCCCATTACTATGACGCAATCTCCCCTAATTCTTTAAATGTTCACAATTAATATTGCGTATACCTGCCCATCAAAGGCAGATTTGCTTGTAATAGACAGACTATGTATGTTCTATTCATATAAATGATAGTTTATTAAAAAGGCCATTCAAAGAGCTATGAGATGGTCCTAATACATCAATTTGGCCCAAAATAAACAAAGCACATATTTTCCTGTGGTCTTCAATTGTTTCCATTTCAGTTTTCGTACGAAATATGACGAAATCTTTCTAATCTTACAGTTGTTACTAGTGGCGTATTTCGGATTCATAGCTTCGACTACCACTAGTCAAAGTAATAAGTAGAAAGAGGGCACGGAGGTCATATATAATGTTGATGATGATTCTGATAGGTATTCTGGCCTCCCTTTCATGTAAATTAATATTACTTGTGCAGATCAAAACATTTATTTCACAAGCTGAGGCTGCGGTGGTAGTCTAGATAGCCTACAGTATACGCTCCTGGTTGTTACTCTATTTCAAAAGGAATTATAATGAAAATCAAACACATTTAAAAACGCATAAAATATCGATATATATTATATATATTTTATATTAATACGCACAAATACAACTGGAAGTAGGAACTGTTCATATATTGATCATCAATTCATCACATGCAAGCAATGTCTTACATGTATTTCGATATTTTTAATTGGAACCTTGCTGCGACATACTGTTTAATAATTTCTTTGTTGAATACTTCTCGAAGAATGTCGAATTCACATGAACAAATTACAGTAGACAGTAGCCAATTGTCTGTCATGGAAGAAATTAATCAATTCTTTTACTATTATTCTCTAGGAACTAATTGTACATTCTGCTAACAACTAGTGATTGAGATAATAAGAAACTAGTACTAAACGTTTATGTTTGAGAAATTAATGAACTGGGCAAAGTGGATGATATGGTTTCAAAAAAAAAAAAAAAATACTTCTGAATCCAGCGTTTGCTTACTTCTTCAAAATCTGCAAACTCCTCGTCCGAAGATTCAGTCTCACTTTCATCCTCGTCTTGATGGCTATAATTCGTTCAGCCACATTCTACTTCTTCCTAAACCGCTTTTCCAATTTAAATTCATATCTCAAAATATTAACAAATTGATTTAAAAATATTTTGCTACGCTTTTTAAAACTAAAAGATTGTCACTACAAGGTAACCAAAGAAGTTCTTATCGTTTTTGACTTCGCATGCGCAGGCAGGATCACTGATACGGAAATAAGTACCTTAGGTGCTGGAAAATCGATTGGGGTGGGAATGGGAACATTGATCGTAACAAAGACAGGCGCTTTGTGCATTCACAGCATACATAGCTCGAGTAGTAACGAAGGCAAATTGAGGTGTCGAAGCAATTCCTTCGGGGGTTGTAGACATTATCAAATATTTTTTTATAATTTCCTCCTTATTTTGTGTTACGGACCCGTCAGGTCCCTTAACTGCAATTATTTACTATTTCTTCAGGTTCCTCTTTTTTCTTTTCCCTTCTTTTCTTCATCAAGAGTTTAGTTTCTTCTTAGATTTTGCTCTCTTTTCTCTTTTTGATTCCTGCTATTTCCTTCGCTGTCTCTCCTATTATCTCGATCAGTATTTTATTTCTGTTATTGATATCTTGTAACTCTTCCAAGGCGCTGAATCTGTTGCTTAGTTCTATCTCGAATGTCTGTCTCTGTTTTCCTAGCGATTCTGATAATCTTCTTTCTCTCAAGTCTAGTATTTAGTTTCAGCTTACATCTCACTATCCTATGATCACGAGAGACTTTGAAACTGTTCAGAACAGACACATCTTGCAGAATTTCCCTGTTCATCAATAAAACGTAGTCTATTTAGTTTTTAGTCCCGTTTGGGCCTTTCCATGTCCACTTCCTCTGGGGAGGCTTCTTGAAAAATGTATTGGAAATGAACAGTCTGTTGGCTTCTGAGAATTCCACTAACTTCTCTCCTCTTTTGCTTCTTTTGCCAAATCCAAAGTTTCCCACTTTCGTGTCACTGCTCTGCTTAGTTCCTACTATCACATTGAAGTCTCCCATTACAATTTTGTAATGTGATTTGCTACTATCCAAAATCTTCTGAATCTCCTCGTATAGGTCTTCGACTTCCTCCTCCGGGTGCGAGGTTGTTGGAGCGTACACTTGTATAATTTCCATACTGTATCTCTTGTTAATTTTTATTACTACCCGTGCGATTCTATCTGAAATTCCTTCAATTTCTGTGATTCGTGACTTCAGGTCTTTATTAATTATAAAGCCAACGCCTGTCGCTTTTCCAGTTTCTGTTCCTTTGTGGTAGAACGTGTGCCCTGACGGTAGTTCCAACTGTTCTTCATTCTTCCTTTACACTTCTGATAGTCCTATAATGTGCCACTTAATCCTCTTGAGTTCATTCTCCAATTCTTCTAGTTTTTTCTCTCATGCAAGTGACTGACAGTTCACAATCGCTACGTGTAGGTCCTTTCGAGTTGCCGTGTCGGTGCCCTTGATAAATGAATCCAAAGAAGCTTCATTAATTATTTATTACATTGTTGGATAAATTTTAAGAATTGAATGCCCATAAATAATAAATAAAACAGAAAAAAATCATTTAACATAACTTCTTTTTGCATGTTTATTTGTAGACAAAAATACAGAAAAAAAAATTTTTGGCCTTAGAACTAACACTAAGAGGTTTATCGAAAAATGTCTAACTACGTTATTTACGGTGCTTTAGAAAACCATTCATATATATATATATATATATATATATATATATATATATATATATATATTAAACTTAGTTGCCAGGGAGCAAAGTAGTAAGCGATTTTAACATTTCTAGGCGCCATATTGAAAAATGGCATCCTTTGAGATTGAGAACCTGCACAGGTTGCAGAAGTCTTCCGTTCTCAAAATATTTCTAAGACCCAGAATAATATTTCTGCCAAGTGGCACCTTTTTATCCAGATTTGCAGTATTTTCTCTAAACATGATTCGAACACCACCCACTATTACAAAGGATAGAATAAAAGAGGGTGGTGTTTGTTACTGTGACGATTAACTTGGAAGTTCCGTAAGCCATATAAAGTTAGTTTGTTAGTTATGACTTAGGACATTTCACCAGAACATATGGGAAAATCCGTAATGGTACGGTAATTAGTAAACTGAATAGATTCTTCTGCATTCACTTCCATTTTGGTCTCAGTTACAGGAGAGTGTGTCAACAAACTTACCTTCAGATATCTCCAAATATGTTATTTGAGACTGTGAAACAGAAATAGTGCTCTTTGGCCAGTGGCAATGTGCCAAAGAAGTTGCTAAAATGCGTCTGGTCACCTGGAATACCAACGCTGTCCCAGCATCTGAAAGTTTCGTAGATATCTTCACCAAAATGAATCTGAATATTCCATTTCACGACTTCTCAAAAGCAGTTAAAGTTGCTCTTTGCGTTATGAATAAAATTTGGAGCTCTGGAAAGTCTCAGTTGAGTATTTACAATCTCAAGTTCATGTTCATGATCAGGACAAATGGAAAGATGTTATGACTTAATACAGAGAAACAAAATTGACCTCTAAAAAAGGATCATCTCGAGAAGCACAAAACCTATAGATGAATAAACTCAGTCTGGAATGTCTTTGAAAAATTACTTATTTGCACGTGTATGATGCATTTTAAAGTGTTTTGTTTTTATAAATATATGAAGGGTCAGAGAGGAAAATGATGAAAGTTCATTTGGACTTATTTGTCCAATTCTGTATACATTCTTTTAATCTAATATGATCAATAATTATTTTAGGTATATTTCAACGTACATTGCACCATTGTAATACACCTTGTGAACTAATAGATGGAACCACTAGTTCGAAATCGACCAAAATATGGAGTTTCATCATTTCCCCCTCTTACCCTATGCAAATAAGTAGTTATGAATGACATGGGATATCGATTTCTTGGATTGGAGAGAATGCATAAAATACTGTAGGGTTTCATATATACAGACCGAAAAAGGGGTGTAAATTTAAAATATTATGCAATTTTTAACAAACTTGTTGATGGCAATTCGTACGGAGAAAGTAAAATACTGTTCATTATTTGAATTTGCAATTTAAAAAAAATGAAAAGTGTATTTGGTCATTCTTATTTTATTTGCCTTAATAAAGAAATATTAGTGTACAGATTTCCGGTTTGACCCTGTTTCTGAGATGGTAGGTTTTGTTCCACACTTCATATAGTGGTTTTTCATTTACTCGCTAGAAATCGCCATATGTCTCCAACAAAATTTGCGATTTTGTGGACGAATATAGGATGTTCCCATCCTGTTTGAATTGAATTTATGACTTTTAGGTATCGTTGGCTCAGGTCTGTTAAAGGAAGAGAAAGAGAGTGTGGGAAAGAGGTTGGCCAGAGTTTAGTTTGAAGCTATCATCTCGGCATTAGCCTGGACTAACTAAGAATGGACTCATAAAAATGAGATTCCACGGAAATAGTTTGTAAAATGTGTTATTATGGTGTCGTGGTGATATTGAGAAAAGATTTCTTTCTCGGATAAAATGTTTCTGATTTTTTCTTTATCAATTCTTCCTAGTTCCTTCGATCCAGACATGTCTAACCTATCATCTTGACGTACCTCTTTACCTTAGTGGTAGAGCGTTGGCGTAGCATTCGGGAGGTCGTGGGTTCAATCCCAGCGACCGACTATCCTGACTGCGGTTTTTTCTCTGCCACACCAGGCAAATACCGGGATGACACCTTAAACATAGGCCCTGGCCGACACCTTTTCGAATCCTTTCCCCGAGCTACACGCACTCACATATAAAGCGATATCGATACAAATGAGGTCATATCTGGACAAAGTTGATTGAAAAATGCAGTTTAGAGAGGATTTAGAGGGACAATATTCGATGAGGTACTTTGACAAATGACGAGGCACTTTGACCAAAAATTTATTTTTTAATTTACTAGAAAAAAACATATAAAACAATAGATCATAATTTAATAATATTTCTCAATATCAAACAACGCTGTAATACAATTATTTTTCGAAATATTAATAATTTTTCAAAAGTTTGATAACTTTTGTCATTACTGTTACACGCCTACATTTTTTCACATTAATTGAGATAATTATAATTTATTTATTTTTTCTTCTTGATTGATAGTTTTTAATATGCTGTTATTTAATATTAAAGATTAAAGTAAAAATAATTACAAAATACGAAATTTATAACAATTAACAAAATGTCAATAGTCATTACCGCAACGAATAAAAGCGTTACAGTAATGACAAAATTGTATTATTTAATTATAATAATTAGTGTTTAAGGTGACGGCACTACAGTAATTTCATGGAGAATAAATTACTTCACAACATGAATACTGTTTGAAGATTTCTAGTTACGCCAACTTTTAATATCAAATTTTGCGTTGTGGTAATGACATTCAAGAAGTGTACTCGCCCAAACACAGAAAAAACCGTTGGAATAACTTTTTTAATTATGCAGCTTCCCTGTCATCCCGAGTGATCAGTCGACACAAGTAACTCCCCAAATCGTGATTTACTTGTCACCCAAACAGTGTTGTCAGATAGGAAGATGTGAGTATCCGAATATTAACTTGTTGCGGTAATGACGGTCAAAGCCGAGGACAGGCATTTTCTAAATAATGGAATGAAGATTATTAACACGACATCATTATCACGAAGAGTTATGCATCCTCTCCTCTTGTATTTCCTCTATTATAAGGAATTTCCGACTCTTTTCCGTTAAGAGAATAATTATGTATACACTTCTAGAATTTGTTGCTGGGACATGCTACGGTAATGACATTTGAGTGATAAAAAAAATAATTTAAAATAATTAAAATATTCAAATGGGAAAGTCTTAATCGACATAAACATATATGATGATGCATAAATGAAAGGGGGAAAAGTAGCAACAATATACATTAAAGATAACGAAAAATTTATGATGGACATGATTTGCTCCCCTAATCAAATATTGTTATGCTTGCCTGTTGTGCAATAGCCATGTCTTGACAATGAAATTACCATTGCTCGATGCTTCCGGACAAGTTTGCGGTGTATTTCATGGAGATCAACACTAACGATCTGCAGTGATGGTTTTACCTCGCCTGAGAAAGACATGATGGGTCACTCTCACCATAGACCATCATACCTGCAACAATACCTTCCGTGGGTGAAGAGGTGGTTTAGGAGACGGTCCTGGACGTTAATCACCACTGTACTGACCATTTATGATTGTCGTAGCAAATCCATTTTTTAACTGAAGTGACAATCCGATGCAGTAAATTTCCCTCCTTTTCCCTTACACTAAGAGAGCTGCACACCTCAAGATGGCGATTCTTGTTGGTCGCTGTCAACTCATGTGGCACCCATGAGTTCAACTTATCTTACCGATCGCAGGGTGCCGCCGACTGACAGTGGTATGGTGTATGCCTAACTCGTCTGCAATGGCACGAACACTTCTCCGAGGGTCTGCGTCCACGATGTTCCTGAGCAGCTCATTCGAACATGATGTTGGTCGGTGCCCTGGGGCTCACTTTGCAATGTTGTGTCACCGGAACGAAATTTGACAAACCAGCGGCGAATGGTGGGTTCATTCGCCATCCCTGTACCAAAGGAACTGCTAATGTGTTTTTTTGTCGGTTTGCTGTGCAAAGTGCCCCAGTTTGAGTTTATAACGAAAAATCACTGGCCATGGTGTACTTTCATACGACTCTGTCCAACAACACACTGGCTCCTGACTGTCTGTGTACCCATCCTGTTTACTGGACACATACAGAGTTTATGACGTTAAGCACGTGACCTCAGTCGATCCCTGTGCTGAGTTGCTGAGGTGCGTTTTCCACCAGGCGTCAAAGCGGTCATTTCATTCGCATAAACCCAATAATTCTTCACAAAACTTTGAGTTCAGCGGAGGGAAGGTATCGAAATCCCCGGACCTACCTTTTAAGTAAGTCCTTGTCTCCAACACACAGGTTTTCATCTCCTTTATCCAATTCTGCTTCAATTATTTAGTTATTTATTAAGTTTCAGATACGGTTGGAATTGCCATTTTACACTGGAACTAAATAACATTGCATAAAGCTAAATAATATTACTACAAACTAAATAACATTAAATTAAATTACAAAACGACAGATAACTCAGCAAGAAAACATGACGATTATAATCCACAAGAGGAACAACTCAGATATTGACATTTAGCGCTCAACGGAAAGTGTTTTCAGTTCCAAAAATATCAATATTTGAATCAAGGTTATTATACATATTTACCCGTCTATAGAATAAGGAGCGCTGCAGTATACTTAGCCTAGGCGTGGCGCAATGAAGGAGGTTATTATTTCTTGTTATTCGCAAGGGAACACGGAAGTAAAATTCAGATACTAGCTCTCCAGTTCTAAGACTCGCATTAAGTATCTTGTATAAGTACATCAAATCTGCCAGCTTGCGACTTGAAAAGGTAATATGAAGGCAAAGAACGGATAATAACTCGGGCTTGCTTAAGTTACGTTCCGATGGTATTCTTCTTTTGACTATAGCAAGAAAGAAGTTCAGAACAGAATCAATATGAGAAAGATTAGAAATACCCCCATGTTCCAAATTGGGGAGCAATATTCAATTTTAGGGGAGATGAAGGTTTTGTAGAACACACTTAATGAATGAAGATCTTTAATTTCTGTAAATCTATAGAGAAAACCAAGTAAGCGCATAGAACTGTTCGTTATAGAGGTCACGTGATCAGCAAACAAAAGTTTTTCGTCAAATACCACTCCAAGGTCTTTTTTGAGAGGAAACTTTGGCGATAGGATTATCTCCAATGAAATAGGTAGATGCGATTTAAAGAAATAGTAAGAAAAGAAGATTTTGAGGGATGTATTTTCAAGTTCCACGCATTGCACCAATCCAAGAGGTTAGAGATGGAATTTTGGAGGTCAGTAATATCTTGTAATGATCGGATATCTCGAAATAATTTACAGTCGTCAGCAAAAATGAGAGTTTTGGTTTCAGATGATGAGAGAGAAGACGGGAGATCGTCCATATATAGAAGGAAAAGGATATGGCCCAATACACTACCTTGAGGTACACCAGAGAGAACGGGAACAAATTTAGAAGAGGATGCAGAAAGAATAACACGTTGTTCGCGGCCAGTAAGATAGTCTCGCAATAAGGAAAGGAAGTTACCATGGATATTAAATCGGTAGGTTAGTTTATGAAGAAGAAGGTAACATTCAATTCTGTCAAAAGAATTACTTATAATTAGATCTAGATAGATGACATCAAGTTGTGTGTTATTAGACAGGGATTGAGTAGCATCAAAGAGTAACAAGGACCGATTGTTAAGGGTTGAGCTACCAGGAAGAAAGCCATGTTGAGCAGAGTGAGACAAAACTATAAAGTATATCTTTGATGATTCTTTCAAACACCACAGACAAAGTAGATAAGAGAGAAATGGATCTGTACGAAGAGACATGGGTACAATATTAGCCTCCTTCCAAGAATAAGGAAATACGCCTTCAGCAAAACATTTAGAAGACGAGAAAAGGAGTAAGCCAATGATTCAGCAGTATTACGTAAGAAAATAGCACTAATATTGTCAGAGCCGGGAGAACGATTCAGAGGTAAAGAAGAAACCATATATTTTACCTCATCAGATGATGTACTTAATGAAGACAGCGAATGTGAACAGATCTGTTGAAGCTGAGGAAAACATAAGAAGTTTTTAAAAGACCGTTCAATACTTTTTTAGAATCAAAGATGGAAACACGCAGTAATTAATTACCTTACATGCTATAAACCGTTCATAACGAAATCGTGAATGAGCCACTGAAAAGAAAAAGAAGAAAGCTCTCATAAAAATATTAACTTCTTCAAGTGCTAAGTTTGTTTTATTCTTTGAGAGAAGTTACATAATTAAAGTGTTTTTAAATCGTACTGACATCTAGTGGCAGAACTAGTAGCTACTGTGACAATGTAATCCTGTAAAAGAGAGAGAGAGCTATTCCCCCTTCTCTCTCTCTTTTCCTTTTTGTGTGTTGTTTATTACGACCAAAATGTTCTTTCATGTTTGAGTGTACACATCCGCTTCATACATGTAGTTTGGCACCACGCCAGCATTCCGTGCTCTTAACACTAGGTTGAATAAACCACTTCATAACTCGAATAACCATTAAGCAAGAATTTCCGAGGACTCATGAACGACGTGTGTTGTTTCTTCCACAGGAAAGTTTCTAACTCTTGTTTTCAACTCTATACTTTTAAATTAAAAGAAACTGAAACAATGAACCATTCAAATTTAGCATGCAGGGTGATTCCTAACTTCTGTCAGCGGATTCTCACTTGAAACAAAATTAGAAAACTGTCTTAAAAAGTGTGGTTCGAGCAAACAAAAATGTTATAGGATGAACTTACAGAGGCACCTATGACAACGCAATGAAGTGCATATAGTAACAAATTACCACGAAGACAAGTTTTAGCGCCAATTTGCACATTCGAATCGGTACAGTAAGTGAAGGTGGAGGGAGCTTCATAGTGGACTCATGTCCGCGTGGTCCCGGGTTCAAATCCCGGATGGAGCACCCCACTTTTTGCCGTTCACCGAGCGTCGTGAGGCAAACTGGGGAGTCATGTGAATAAATACGACTCCCTAAACTAGCCGGAAACTACATCAGCAGTTGAGCACAGTGGTGACCTCTTGGAGTCTCTGTGCAAGTCGCGTGTGCAATAAAAAAAAACACCGCATCTGACCTTACCTAAGCTCCGAATGCCCTTGGTCACTACTTTCATTAAATTTCCTAATGCGTATATA
>JAGDQP010005757.1:0-27347 GCA_022664845.1 Lepisma saccharinum | reverse complement strand
TTATTATTATTATTATTATTATTATTATTAATGACTGTGGAGAAAATAGTGGGCATCTAAGTGCAAACTGTCCTCTCACGCTACAGTGTGAACATTATTGAAAAATATCCTGCGGAATGTTTGCCCTATTACCGGATTGATATGTCTCTGCACTGAAACCTAAGGTCAGTTTCTCTCTCCTACCTCCTCTCATTTAGAGGCTGATGTGCATTCGATTTTAATAAGATATTGGGTAATGTTAGATGTGTTCCAATTTTCGATATATCGAATCTAATTCTTTATAAAAATAACGAAACTTCGAAATTGAAATTTGTTGATATCTCATATATCGGTATTCGATATCTTAAGTTCCATATTTCCATAAGATATTTTAATTTGATATTGAGTTTGATGTTTAGTTTGATATTTTGGTTCGATACTTAAGTTTCATACGCTATTGAAGTTCGATATGTCGATAGAATATTTAAGTTCGATATTTCGACAGAATATTTAAGGTCGATATTTCGATACGATATTTTAATTCTATATTTGTATAAGATATTTTGGTTCGATATTTCGATACGATATTTTGGATAAATATTTATATACAATATTTAAGTTTGATATTTCGATATTATATTTTGGTTCGATATTTCGATACGATATCATATTGATACTGCACTTAAATATTGTGTTTGATATTTAATTATTTTGGTTCGATATTTAAGTTCGATATATCTTTAATTATCGATATTGATCTTATTTTTGTTGATAGAGCAAGAGTTAGGTTTCGCCTTCTTTCTTTCTTTTGTTTGTTTGTTTGGTTGATTGGCTCTATCTTTTGTTTGTTTGTTACTTTCTTTTGTTTTTTCTTTCTTTTCCTCACCTTATAACTTTTTGTTCCTTCCATACTCTTTCCTTCTTTATTTTCTTTTGTTTCTTTTCATTTTCCCATTCCATTTCTTTGTTTCTTTCTTTAGTTTATAGGTTTATTTTTCTTCATTTCTTCTCATTCTTTCTTTCTTTTCTTTGGTTCTATTTAGCTATATTAAAGGAGCAAACCTGATTCAAATTAAGATGTTTAATTTAGACCCGTCGCCAGCCACAAGTTGTATAGCTCAAGGGAAACTATTGTTTTTTTAAAAAAAAAATGGTTGGCAACACTGAATCACTGCACTAATCACGGTGTTTCTGATGGCTCTTAGCTAATATAGTCAATACCTTTCCAACAACACCTCAAGTACTTCTCTACTCCTTGTGGTCACTCAGCTTCAATTTCAGGACACAGACGGACTAAGCGGGATTATTAGGTCCCTGTTTCTATAGCCTCTCTATCAACGGACCTAGAAGTTTGAAGAGGGTGAGATTTTCTGTAGTAGTGCCCTAAATGTGTGAAAAGAATGATAACTGTGAATTTGTGTAGATGTACAGCAGCCATTTTGGATTTTGGCCGCCATCTTCGAAAAAACTACCATACCACGATTGGCAACAAGCTGTTTCGACGTCCATAGGTCCTACTCTAACTCCCTGCAGAGTTGCGTTTTGTGTGCTGAGATGAGGACAAAATGCCCAAGTTTGCTTTTCGACTGATGGACTAGTAGGCAGGCTGGACGAACAAATTAGGGGATGCATGAGTCATTATATATTATTGTACCAGTACATCATATTTACGCTCAGCAGTAATGTTACTCGTACTATAGCCTCCTGGGTGGCCTAGTCGGTAGCGCGCTCGACTTCAGTGCGAGTGGTCTTAGGTTCGATTCCCGGTTGGGGCTCAAAAATTTTGGTGTTGACGCAGCATTGTGAGGCCAATTGGGGAGCCATTTGAATACAAGAAGTAGCGGACCGTGGTCAGGAAAGTCAGACACACGCCTACGAAGAGCGTTACGCTGACCACGTAACCCTCTACTTGAACGTAATACAGCCATCTGACAGACCAAGCTTCATAACGGGCTGTCGGGCCACTCAGTTTTCTTTAATGTTACTATGAGTCATCCGTATAGATATCATTCAAGTCACGTTCAAGCAGCGTTTAAGCGGCTGCTTCAACAGTGTATTCACGTTGATATATATTTCGAGCTCATTTTCTTCCAAGCCTGCTTTCATACATAAAAGAATGTTGTTGAGATTAAAATATCTGTTGCATTTTATTGGCTCTTTCAACTCTTCTGTCTCATAGTTCTGTAACTGGCTTTTTGTAGAAAGTATTAATAAGTGGAAACCACAAGCCTGAAAAGTTACTTGCATCAGGAGTATCATTTTCCTAAATATGCCAAGGTATCATTAATATATTTAACATTGGCGTTTGTTATCCTTAATAAATACGGCATTGCCTGTAAGCATCTACGTTGACACTGGTTCTAGCTCAAAGAGAGATGCTTCATAACGACTGCTCGAAAGCTAACCTGCAATCCAATTATTCGGGGTTAAATGAGGAGCCTAAAAAATTAATATCCTGTCTGAGTCAACTGAAGTGTGTTTCTTTGTTTTGAATCCAAGCATATCGAGTTTTGGTATTGGCAAGATAAAACTTGATGCAAGTCTTACTCAAAAGTTTGCATTTGATTCCTTCCGATCGTTAAAGCATGCCCGCTATGTTTGCAATGTTTTCTGGACCAGTTCTAGGATCCAGAAGGTTGATTAGACCGCTTAGTCTGTGCTTTATTCCATCCCTGTTCACAGCATCTGATGAAATTCTAACTTTCATTTCCTCTTTGTGCTTGTCTTCTGTTGTTTCTTTACTGTCTTCACACAACAGTTGCAAGTGATTTTCAATTTTCTCGCAAGCATGCAAACTTATTATGTTCTCAGGGTTTCGGGACTGGCAAGTGAGGATAATGACAATGGTTCCACCTTGCGTGTATCATGAATGATGTACCTACCCATATATTGACCCACAAACCATTCCAGAATGCAGATTATGCCTCATGGCACTTCTTTTTAAGAGAACGACTCTCAATAGTATAAGGATATCTTTTCATAGACTAGGACGAAGCGAGAGTAGTCAGTGCGCTCTGCGGCGAAGAAGTAGAGAATCAAATCTAGGATCGTAAGCACGTGTACATGCTAGTCTTTCTTTGCCCTTACCTCCTGTATCATAAAACTGATTTTATGAGCACATCAACCCACAGTTGAGATATTATATTCACATCCTAAAATATAACTTATATTCTGTTTGATTCAATCATATGACACAATGTGTTGAGCAGTGACAATGCCTGGTGCCATCTTGAACTGCGGGTGTTGCTCAAGGATGACATGGTATCATAAGACATTTTCATCTTAAATAGACTTTACTTAAAAGTTACTAACGATAAAAAATACTTAATACCAAAATTGTGAGTGTAGATGACATTTTTCTGTTATAAGGCACAATGAATTGAAGTCACGTCTTCCACGGACGCCATATTGAAATTGTGTCAGCTATTTTCATCTCAAATAGACTCTACTTGAAAGTTATCAACAATGAAAATACGTAACACCAAAATTACGGGTGTCATTTGACATTATTAGTCATATATCATAATGCGTTGAAGAGTGACGTTATTGGTGGACACCATCTTGAATTGTGGGAGTTGCCCAAGGGTGACAAAATGTCATCAGCCAGTTTTGTATTAAATAGATTCTATATCAAAGTTACTAACGCTTAAAAAAAAAAAATCAAAATTTCGGTGTGTTATATGACATCATGCAGTCATATGGAACAAATAAGTGAACAGTGATGTTATTGGGGGCCTCCATCTTGAATTCTGTGAGTTGCCCAAAGGTGACATTGGTTATCAACCACTTTCATATAAATAGACTCTACTTCAAAGTTACTAACAATAAAAATAATACCAAAGTTTGGGTGTGTTATATGACATTATTCAGTCATATGGAACAACGCATTGAACAGTGATGGCATGGGCGGACGCCATCTTGAATTGTTGGAGTTGTCCTAGGGTGACGAGGTGTTATAATCCATTTTCGTCTTAAATATACCCTACTTAAAAGTTATCAACAATAAATAATAAAAAAAAACTTTATACAAAAATTTTGGGTTCAGGGCAAAAACTTCATTTGGCTGCCGGACTATTAGCTCGTAAGGAATAAATATGGAAAAAATAAAGTCTACAGAGAACAAGAAATCTTAAGGCTGAATTAAGGTTAGTGTGAAGCAACGATCTCTAAATCTAGATGGCAGCACTACCTCCGTATGTCTCTAGTGTATAGTTTTTCGTTGCACGAAATTCCAATGCTATTCCTACAAATTCAAAGCCTCTTAGAGATTTCAAACTTCCAGAGAAAAAACTTCATAACCATTTCAAGAGTTCTATCCGTACCGACTTTTCTTTTCTTTTTGTTCATTGTTGAAATTGCTTAATTGTTGTAGCGAATATCCAAACATATAACAATGATATTCTTTTAACAATGAACACAAATGAAAATGAAAATTTCTAACCTTAATGTTATTTTTATAAATCTCCCGGAAATTTAAAGTAAGTTGCATCAACATTTCTTCTTAGTAATTCGCTCAGATTACAATAATTCCAGTGGTAACATTTAGTACGAAAAGATAGATTTAAAACAAAACTGAAATTTGAAGAGGAAACGTGGTGTGACTATCTCTGACAGAGTGCTTCATATTTTCTTATACGTATTAAATTTACGAAAGCTTTAACTTTTCTACTGTTAATGGCATTGGAAATGTCAAGCTCTAAAGTTGATTTTCCCACGCTTTCGGCAGCCTATAGCGCCGAAACGAAGCATTTGTGCATCGTCGACAGTCTACATTTTTATCTTATTTTCATGCCGTGAATCTGATGAGTTAGGTTTGTCGGTGTTATTTTGCAACACCCTATATATAAACTTCAATTAAGCATAAAGAATTGAAACCGTATTATTTTTCCGAGCAAAGACCTGGTGCAATAGACCAAAGGTTTAGAAGATTATGCACTAGCTTGTTTTCTTGTGTTTTAAACTAATGAATTGTTCCTTCGTCAAGAGGACAATAACTAATTACTAATATAGTACCAATACTCTAAGTTAATCTGACGAATTTCCCAAGATATCTGTAAAACAGTAATTTCTAACACTAACCAGTGGTTGTGTAACAGTACGGATTTTTGGATGAACAAATTTCCAGAAGCTAGTCTGTGCTGATATTGTCACCTTGAAGACTTTTACTTGAGGATTAAGATAGTAAACACGGCGGAAGTCGTCATCACCTACGACGTCATACTGACTGACTCTGACGCTACCCACTGTAAATACAACGACGAAACCACTATTTCCGAACTCGGCTTCGTGGTCGAATGGTCAAGACGTTCACTTCTTGAGTAAAAGTTCCAGGGTTCAACCCCCCCTAGGATCAACAATTTTTTTTCTTCCGAAATATATTTTTATATGCTTATATTTATGATTAATAATTGCTTTTTTGCATTTTTCGTACATTATCTTAAATTAGTGACCATGGGAAAGTGGAGGTTAGGTAAGGTTAGGTGCGGTTATGTATCTTTACATTTTCCCCTCTTTTTACTTCCGCCGTATTTACTATTATAATCGCCATGTACCTTGAAGTCAGAAGAGCATAATAGTACTTAATTTGCATATAAGTTACGGCATAACCTGCACACTTTCATCCTGCATTACAATACTGTATTTCGCCTATTGTAGGATACATTTTCTACTGTGAGATCCTTCATAATAGATTTTATTTCTATACTGTAGAACTGACAAACTTCTGTTGTATTTAATTGTGTTTAAATCAATCCTGAATAATAATAAAAAATATGCTGAAGAGTACAGATAGCTAGAATTAAATACTTGTCATCTCGTGACATGGCCTTCTTATAATGGATATGATGAATCCATATTATGAATGGTTTGCTAAGGACAATCGTTGGGATCTATATAAAAATGTCGAAAGTATATGTTGATTTGAAGAAGGCATTCGATCGAGTCAACTACCAAATTGTAGTACATCTGTTGAAGAAAGCAGATGTGGAGTGCAAAGATCAATGGTTTGTAAGGAATCAATATATAAATCAGACAGTAAGGGTGAAGGTGGAGGCCGGTATGTCAGAACGAACTACAATAGGCAGAAGAGCGTGTCAAGAATACAGACTTTCACCAGATCTATTTAATACAAATACAGAAGAGATTGTAAAGAGATTCTTGAACATCGAAGGAGAATTTACAATCAGGGAAAGAGAAATGAAACGCATTAGATTTGCAGATGATATGGTTCTTGTTGCAGAGCAGGAATAATCACTTAAGAAGATATTGAAACAGCCAAACGAAAGGTGTATGAGACATAGAATGAAGATCAGGGGAGAAAAACAGTAACCATTATGCTTTACTTTAGTAGCATTAGGAACTTAATTAAGGGCATACTTGAAATATAGGGCATCAGAACGATAAATACTCTATCAACCCTGATAATTCTTTCGTTTCTGAAGATAGTGTCAGATAAAGCGTTGTACATTGACTGGCCACATTGGAACGAAAAGAATGCTAAAGTAACATGCTGGCCTTCGTACATCGCCAACGAATTTCCTCACACTATTTGGAGATGATAAAATGATCAGGAAGATTTCGTGTAAAAGCAGAATTCTACGTTATTCTCTTTACCATTGAATTGGAAATAACTTTCAGAAGAGAAAACAATTAAAATTCGTACTGTTTTCCTACAAGAGAAATATAGAAATGGTCATACAACCAAAACTAAAAGAATACTATGATCCGTGAAGGATAATCTGCAACATAATGATCCAGGTATATATAAATTTAATTAACATTGTGAGAAAAATATAATGGGCAAAGTTGTCATATATGGCGATATACTCCAATTTGGCGAGATCGGATCTCTTTTTAAAAAAGTTGAAATTTGTATTATGCAAATCGCATTATGGAATACAATTTGCAAATTGTATTATGCAAATTCGTGTCAATATTGGTTGTGATCGTTGGCGGAATTGTAAGTTCTTTTATATGCATCGACGTAATGTATGATTTATACGCATTGATATTTGCAGTGTTCGTAAAGATATCATTGTATGTCACGTTAAAGAGAGAAATACATTTAATTGCATAATCTTAAGCAGGTAACTAAGGAACTCAGCTTATACTGCAATTTACTTGAGTTAATTGCTTTACAAATGTAGAATAATGTGTTTTAATTTAGACCATTTTCCTGCATTGTTATACATTGATCTTTATCTGAAAGTGATACTGGACTGATCAATGCCATTTAAAAATCTAATGAATATATGAAGCCATGTAGCGGAGGGGGCAGGTAATATCGATTGCCCACTTCCAGTCTAAACCATTATGTACCAAAATTTCAGTTCTAACTCAGCGTTATATCCTTGTTAACGCTATGCGGTCCGTTTCCTGGATTTATATCAATTCTTGCAAAGAAACATAAATATATTTTATATGCACAGGTCGGTACAAGCATCAGTCAAGAATTAGGATATAAATCAGAAAACGGACGGCGCAGTGATAACAAGCGTAAAAATTGAGTTAGAATTCAAAGTTTTGTCCATATTAGTTTAGACTGGAAATAGAGGATTTCCACTAGCATCTCTTTCGATACTAGCCACTCCAGTATGGTTACGTAGAGTTTGGTGGACACCGGTATATACAAATGTATTATCTGTCAAGATATATAAAAGAACATGTAGCCTATTCCCATGCTGCCATCATCATTGGCTGAATGGCGTGTGACGTTACTTGGAAGATACTGTAGATTGTAAGCTGTTTTGCATTACGCCATTCCCGTTATCCTAGGCGTTCACTGAAGATTTACGTGTTTTGCATGTTTTTAAACTCTTTAACAAATGTATATTGCTTCAAATGCTTTCCAGAGGCGAAATACAATCTTAAGTACTATGACCGCTGTGATAAATGGTTATTTCTCTTCATACTTGCATCTTTTGACTTCACGTCAACTTTAATCGCTAATATAAGGTGACCATTCAGTTTCCGGCTAATATAGGTTTCCGGGAAGTTTCCCCGGATTAAGGTCTCCGGGTATTTTTCTCCCCAGTTTGAAGAATAAATATCCTTTGGAAATTGTTCTTGTCTCATTTAGAAAGAAACATTAGAAAACGACTTCTGTCAAGGGCTACTATATGTACTTTTTTCAGTTGTTATAATTTTGTATTTTCTACCTTTTTGTAAATCCTTGAAATGTGTTCTTTTCGTAATTTCTCTTTTCTAATGAATAGAGCAATCTTTCGTGTAGTGGTGGGAGAAAAAGTAAAAGTACCCAAATTTACTATTGCAACAAAGAAGTAGAATGATACCGATACTCCGCGTAATAATTGGAAAATATATGGTCACCTTACTCTACAGGTATTCCTGCAATTTCTTAATTGAGTGCAAACATTTATGTCAATGGATCCTCCTGGTTGTCTGTTTGCCTGATACAACCGTTTATGTGCGTTTATGGCAACCCTGAGCTTCTTTCGCCTTAATCCTCAGGGTGTCTACCACCCTGGAAAACCTGGAATACTCATGGAATTTTATAGATCTGGAAAATTCAGGGAATACTCAGGGAAATTATAATTTATTAGGGAAATTCAGGAAAATTTATGAGGTGGACCTGTTCACGGTTGGTAAGAACACTGCCCCGACAAGGCTTAAGTTGTGGGTTCTATCTAGTCCCACTGCTGACCGGACTTTTTCAATGTGTTTAATCCTCTATTTCAAATAAATTATCTTTTTTCCTCACTTGTGAAATACCAATAATGTGAAAGATGCTTGGACTGGGTGGTGGTGGGATTAAAAAAATGTAATTGCGTATTATTTACATGTTCCACTATACTAAGAACTCAGGAAATTTGGAAAAATTATCATGGAAAACCTGGAAAACTCAGGGAATTTCAAGTTAAAAACAGCAGACACCATGAATTCTTCTTTTGTTTGTGACTAGGGAATCTTGGGATAGATAGAAACTGTAGATTCGTGCGTAGGAGATAGTGGCTAGATTGCGAGTTAAAAGTTATGAAATAAAGTTTTTTTTTTACAAAGTATTTATCACTATTACCGACCCAGGCTTTGGTCTATACTGTTGCAGCTTATGGGTAACAGCTGCTGTTTTACTTATCGTACTTCCCCCTGACTCACACGAAATTTCTTTACTGTTATCTCTCTTTAATGATCCCCCGTAAAGGTTTTATATTTAACATTGTTACCAAAATTAATACCCTAATTCTTTTGTTCATTTACACATATTTAATTATGTAATATAACAATAGTTCAATATGAAAAACTTTACGGGGGAAGAGGGAGGAAAACCAACAGCGACGGGAGCGTTGCCGCTCGGCTATGTCCACCTGAAGTGAGAGAACGGTTGCAGCGAGCTCAGTTTCCTTTTTTTTTAGCGGTCAAACCGGCATCGCTGTTGCCATAAGAGCAACGGTATACTCTTAAGTCTGGACGGATAATAATAATTCGCAGTTATCACAAAAGAAGAATTCTAATCATAGTTGGATAATATGGCGAGTTTTCCTTTTCACTGAACTAATGCGCATGTCTGTAGGCCATGTTTTATACTGTAGCTTGAGATTACAATCACTAGGTGGCAGAAAATCATGGTATGTATCATTAGTGTAACTTACGAGTTTTACATACGTATTTTAATATCGTATCTATGGTGAATAACAATAGAAACGTTTAAATCTATATAATATCGCCTCAGAAAATGTTAGCGACTAGGTCGAGGGAATGATCTAAGGCTTTTATATACAATACATGACGGCAAATGGATTACCAATTGGACATATGGCTGATTCAAGCCCAAATGATTAAGTACGCTGCAGAGAAATACCTTAAACGTTTCTATTTACACTGTAAATATGCAACATTTACTAGATATAAACAATGTTCTCCCATAGACGTTAGTTAATCCCTTAGGTGGGTTAAAATATTTACATAGCAGGATAAAAATAAAACGTAGGACATAAATGGAACTTCATTACAGGGTTGCAAGTGCAAGACAGTATACGGAAACAAATTGCTTCATTATTATTTGTTTTTGTTTTTTTCACATGCTGCGAAAACTCAATGTGGTTATAGCTGTACATGCCTGCAAATTTGCAGAAATTATAGGTTTTGTATGCTGATTTAATTACTGCATACATATCCACTGGCATTACCGCTGGGAGTTCTCTGCTGTTTTGTTTTTAAGCCAGTCAGAGGTGAGAAGCTATTTTCATTCCTTCTGTACGGAGCGTTTGTATTTTTTTAAAAGGAAGAAAATGATAAATGACATCCTGGCAACGAAACAAAAACATGAAAACGTAAAGATGAAGCAGATTCGTACATTTTTTCGTTCCATAACACATTTTATTCTTCTTAGCAGCTGTGCTATTTAAAAATCTGTCTTACGGTTAGTTTTGATGCGCCATTCACACTACGTATTTTCTTTCCTCCTACCGTTTCATCTCTGTCGAGTTTACGTATCTAATATCTCTCGACCTGTCCAACGCATTCCTGTTAGCGCCTACTTATGTCATATTTGCACTCCCACAACTTCCTCCAAGGTGTCCTGAAATTCAAGCGAAAACACTACTACTTTCATTGTAATTATTTGGGGCCAGGTTCAGCCAAAGACTCCTCTACCATCTAACCCTTATCAATAATTACTAATAATGTAAAAAATATTATTAATCACAAAACGATATAATTTATTATTTATAGATGTGAATGCTATTGCTTTGCTTTGTACTCTCAACAAGAGCTTTGTTTTCTCTCGTAAGTCCATAGAGTGAAATTTGGGAATTGAGTGCAAAGCTCAAAGCGTGAGCTATATAACACCTACACACATTGGTCACCATATAATTGCAAAAAAAAAAAAAGAAGCACATACGTGGGTTCGAACCTCGTGGCCGACTATCCTGATTGAGGTTATCCAAAATTTTTCCTCAGTTTCGTCAGGCGAATGCCGGGATGGTAAAAGATCTTGCCGATGCCTTCTCCATTCTTTACCTACCCCATCCCGACCTGAGCCAAAGATGCAAAAATTCCTTAAATAAAATAAAAAAATGGAGTATATAACTGTAAGATGTTTTGGCCGGTATAATTAGTATTATTTATAAAATCCGAAAATTAATTCTTTTTTTCGATAATTACTTTTGAAATTTTCACGCCCAGAATTTAGCACAATTTCACATATTTAAAAATTTATTTATGGCCTTGAGGTATAGAGTAAGGGAAAGAATGTGAAGAGAAGTCGGCCAGGGCCTAAGCTGAAGATACCATTTCGTCATTTGCCTGGTGGTACTGAGAAATAAACTTAAAAAAAACTCAGGTAGGGTGTTCGAGTGCTGATATTGATCCCTGGATCTACCGAATGCAAAACTAACACTCTATCAACTGGGCTACGGTTGCTCGGCACACACAATTTTACATTGCTCCCCAGGCATTGAGTTTCTGACCTCTTGAACAACACACCAATCCCTAATTATCAATTGGAGATTATTTATCACTTTGACATACGTGGTGGTTCTTTTTTACTTGCTTGGCCCATCGGGAGATAGCAACGCGTGGTTTCCTTACACAGGGTAAAACTTCTTTCAGAAAATGTTTTAGTTATTTGAGACAAGATAGTCAGAATGTAGGAAAGAAGTCCGCCAGGGCTTATTTTCAAAACACCATCCTAGCAATAACCTTGGCTTACTGAGAATAACATGGATGAATATAAAACTCAGTCACGATGGCCGCCGCAGCGATAGAACCCAGGACCTATAGAATCGGAAGCCAACGGTCTACGGCTATTCGGTGCATGTTCGAAGAACGTATGCCATCTGTTAAAGAACTAATTTTTTATTTCACACAAAATTAAAGGTTATTCCTGCATTAAATTGATGGGTCATTCATTATCACGCAAGAGAGAGAAATCTTCTCTTTCAAGCAGATGTCGTCAAACTGATGGCATAGTAACAAATATTTTCTGAAGTGATGGAAATACATCCATACTTGTTCACGTGTTTTAGTCGTGTTATAGTTAATGTAGATGTCGTGATTTGTGATCTATTAATGTTGGAGGATGTCATGATTAACGAGAACTGATCCTAATATCATTGACTAATCGGGATCCAAATATACATATACTAAAGTATACCCCAGTAAAGAATGTAAACATACACAATTACGATATATACTAAATTATCTTTATTCACCACATGTTTCCAAATAAAAGGATATCGTACTATATATTATCACTGACCAATTCTTGTATTAATCCTGACATCTGAGAGAGAGGTTCTCAAAGTTTGGAGGACCAGCGCACAAGCTCAAGAACATCGGATTCATGATACATACATAAAATACTCCTCTTTGTCAATCATACATACTTATCTGTATTCAACAGCTACAGTAGACCATAATTTCCAAGTCCACAAATCCACCCTTAAAGGTGATAACTTCTTTTAATCAACAAGTTCTATGAAGACTACTACCATGTGCAACTAGTCTCTCAGTAGTAATATTTCGTGTAATACTGTAAACACGGTAGTGGCATTTGAAATAACCGCGCATCGATTATGTTTATACGCAAACATAGTGTTGCCAAATCATAAACTTAAATACGTTTCTGAAGTTGTTGGGGAATACCACAGTAGAAATGGAAGTTTATCTTTTTAATTTCATTATTATGGTCTTACATCTTGGTATAATGTACTAGGCATCTTCTCCCAAAATGAATGGGCATTTTGGGGTAAGATGCACATTTTGATAGGTCACTTTAAAGGCCCATATCCGTTGTGTATTCATGTAGCTTCAGATACTTCTGCCAGTAAAAGCATTAAAATTCAATACATATTTGTGCAAAGTTTTGCTATTCTGTTTCTTTTAGTTTCTTCACAATGGCTCCTAGACAAACTGTGTAGCATCTTCCCTGAATCCACTCTATAGTTTTTGCTTATCAATATCATTACCGAGGCTACGGCAATGTTTACAGAGCGCAGTGAGTAACAGAAAACTGTAGGTAGATGTATTTTTATGCTGTTAACCCTATTCTACGTCTGTGCTTATGCCAACAGATATCTACTTCTCTAAGCAACACTGGGGAATGAACTAACTATTCCGATTCCGTGACTAAGAAGGAGAAGACTCGGAGAGACCGTTGCATTTAATAACCCAACTTGCGTAACAAGAATTCAGTCTCCTGTCTTCTGAGTATGAATTGATCGTGGGCACTAAGTTGCAGGCTTCAGAAGCGCTTTGCACGAAATTAATCCTTTGGACAACATAGCTGTGATGATTGCAGTGCAAGATTACAGATGAGATTTCCTGGAAATGGGAGATCCGACAGTGATGAGGAAAATTCCGCTCCACATACCGAGAATTAGCAAAATGGATGTGTAACAAACAGCTTCTTGAATACGAACAAGAGAAAACTTTGGAGACTCTTCTTATATTCATTAAATACACAAAATTTGGGCCTCAAATGAAACAGTTTACAGAAGTTTCTAAATAATTAAAATATTAGTTTTAAAAATACAGCCTCCGTAGTCTTGTAGTGACGGTTTGCTTGGAATTAAGAATTACACAGAGAACTGCCATACTGGCTCCGATTTTCGAGAGTTTGCCCTCAGTTTTACCAGGAGAATGTCTGTATGGTATGAAGACAATGGTATTGGTCACTATACTTTTCCTTTTCTTCCACGCAAAAGTGTCTGGGGAGGGATGACATCATTGTGATATATGACGGGTTTAGGCCATAGCTATTATACATGTAAGATCGATAGATGTAAATTACTTTAAATAAAAATTGAAATAAACATTAGTCTATTTGAACATCTGACTTTCCCGCCTGTTGGTGCGGAGTGAATAAATTAAAAACTTGTGACGAAAGGAGGGGGCGACTTGTAATATTGTTATTAACTGTTGTTTGTCATAAGGAACACGCATGTCAAATTTCAAATATCTAAGTTGAACACTTTTCGAGTTCTCGTATTCAGCTAAAGAGGCTTTCGCCCCCCTCACTTCCCCCGAGGGGTGACGAATCGAAAAACTAAGATAGCCGTCTCTAATGAACTGAAACAAAGAATTTTTTCGTGCCAAATATCAAGTTTCGGTTTCCGAATTGCACCTTTGTTTGATCCGCTTTTAATGGTGTAGTTAATTAATCTTTTTAGGTGCTTGAGAATATATGTGCCAAATTTTTGTTCCAATCCGTCAAGGGGTATGGAATTGTATAGTGTTCAAAGTAACAGACTTTCAGTTTATATGTAGAGAGAGAGAGAGAGAGAGAGAGAGAGAGAGAGAGAGTTAATTTAACTTAATAGTATAGAATACCTTAGATGTGTATTTTTGCTATTTTTTTCGATTTTATAGAAAACCAATTGTTTTATGGAAAAGCAAAAAAAAAAAATACTACTGCTTTTGTTTAGAGCGAAAGAAAAATTAGTTTTCACTAACTGCCTTAATTAAATAGTAATTGATTATAATTTTATTGAGGTAATTACTCTTCACAGAATGGCGAAAACTGATTGTTCTTTCGCTCTAAATAAAACAAATAGTAGAACACTTTCTTGTTTTTCAACTTTTTCCATAACACTATTAGCTTGTCTAGCAAATCAAAAGAAACAACACAAATCGTTCTCAAAGGTTTTGTATTAATTATTCCCAAATGAATTGTTCTAGGGAGGTGGTAATTCTTACGCAGAACAAAGTACCAAGAAAAAATATTGGAAGAAGCAGTGAAGGCCACGGAATGAAAGTTAAGAGCAAGTAAAACAAAATGGGATGTGGATTGGAACAAATAAAACCAAAGCAAATATAAAAAAAAATGTAAAAGGAAAAATAAGTAGAACAAATATCCAGATGTAAATATTTGGGAAGTATTATAAAAAACGAATATGATTGTGAAAGAAAGAGAAGCTGTACTAGAATGGGAAAGTTCTTCAGGTGGGTGGGTGGATATGAAGTAGAGAAGTTCCACTAGTTTCCAAGTTTAGTAGTTTTTTATTATCTCATCTAACTGTTAAAATAACATTAAAATAACTTTAAATTTGAGATTTTGTGAGATCCTTATGTTTAAAAATATGACTTTAGCATTAATTTGATTAGCTTGTACGAATTTTGTACAAATCACTTTCACCCAGCAATACCTTTCTTTTTCGATTGCAATAAACATTCCCCGTATCATACTAAGAGAAGAAATTGTTACGAAGATGCAATCACTGCAACAGTGGTATGATGGATTATTATTCTCGGTTGAAAGTACAAAATTTCAATTAGGAAAAGAAAACTCACTAAATGTCTAACTTTAATAGAATTTTGCTACTTCCAAATTATATGAAATCATACAAAACACATATTTTGATAACTACGTTAGGCTGCATTTGTAACTCGCTTTATTGTCAGCATCTTGGAAGCCTAATTCAAACTCTCAGAGATCTTCATCTTTTCTGGTGTTTCCAACAGACACATCAGATGATTATTGACAAAATTGGAACGGCATATTTGAAGAAAGTTTAAAAATAAATTCATTTTTAATAGTATGTAAAATTCTTCGTCTTGCTTCGGAGCAATGAATAATAATAATAATAGTCGGGTTTCTAAGGGAAAAAAAAATAACAAGCTCAATAACTAACACTCAGTACTGAATATTGATCTATCTACTATCATCTATGACTGTCGATTATCCAAATCCTTACCGACCGTTGACCTGATGTGCGGGAACTGACTGGTACTTCGTCGGATAATGTGCACAACATTTTCCATACAAGTCCTCCGTTTGAACAAGATAAGCTTGTTTACTTTGTTCGAGCCGAAAATTTAGACTTTTAACCTATTTTTCTCATCCTTCCCAAATAGTAATAAGTTCTAAGAAACATATCCTTCTCGCTTATGCAACCGGAACTACCCCAGTGTTATTTCGTTGCATAAACGCAAAGGATACGAAATATCATAAGAACATGAAGAATTGACCAGCTTAATATACGTAAAAGTCAGTTTAGGAAATATTATTTAATAAAACTAAGAACGTAAAAATAGAACGTAACCAGGAGTTGAGTAATTTTCTGCCGTAAAAAAGGGAGAAATGCCGAAAAGTTACCAACACTGCTTCTTTCCTTGATACCTATAAATTACATCTCTGTTCTCTGTTTCCGATAAAAAATGGACAGTAAGAGGAAAACAAAAGAAAAATTATCGTTGAAGCTCTATAAATGTGAACACTATCTACTACATAAACAAACGGATGAAGATTTAACGACTTTTCGACTAGTTGGAACAGTTCGAACGTTCCACAGAATATATATATGAAAATGAGAAGAAGAAGAAGAAGAAGAAGAAGAAATTCTAGATCCTACGTTGCAAAAGAGTTATTGACGAGCTTAAGGTGATATATTCAAAGAAGTCTCCTTTATCCAGCAGGGAATAACAAATTATGGGCTAAAACCACAGCTAAAACATGTCAACTAAATGTCTTTCCATACTTACCTTAGGTTTTAGATTTAAAAAAACCGATGAGTTGGAGAACATTTATATAACATGTCCTTTTTATACGCTGTAAAAAATTACTACCCTTACTTTACAAATTTCATACAAGTTTTTGCTTGAATTGTTCTTAGTTTTCAATGTAAGTACACACCAACTCAGAAGAGCGGAAAAATTTCACTCATTTTTTTTTTTTTTTTTTGTCGAGAGAGTGGTTTAATCGAAAAATATTGAAATTCAATAGAAAAGAGTGTTTTTTTAACGAACGCTCTCGCTTTGGATGAAAAATGTGATGTTTTCCGATGACATTCCGATGCTTTACGGATGTAAATTTCCCCTCAAATTTGAAATGTTGATTTCTCATCTTCTTAGAGTGGTTCACAATGCATCATGGGTACTAGTCAAGTTTATTACGCGCCATTTGTTACTGCGAAGGTTATCGAAAGACGAGGTCCTACTGTGAAGCTATTCGCATTTAGTTAAAAATAACAACAGAAGACCTGATAACCTTTCTCAATGACAAGAATATAACCGAATACTTCAGGGAGTAAGATATGTACAAGAAATCTTTGAGTGTTGTTCTCAAGTACCTGACGGACCCTTTCGAAGGGTTTTATCACAGTTGCCCTGCTAGCAAAGGCGATAGACCGTTGGACAGCTAGCCGTGAGGTAGCAGGTTCTATTTCCGTGTAGATCAAGCTTTCTCCTCCCTTCTCGATTCATAAGAACATTACTTTTTTCTTATTACTTATGAATAAATGCTCCCTTTTCCTACTTTTTACATTTTTAACATTTTATTGCGTCGTTTTCATGTTTCAAGGATGAAAAATTTATTCTCAATAGATGCGCATTTATTTAAAAATGACTAAATATCCATCGAAAAAAACTACCACGGAATCCATCGTTTTTTTTTAGCTCAAAGTCTCACGTTTTCTCCGATGAAAATCCAATCTGAAAGGGTGGCCCTTTTTCCGTTCTCGTAAGCTGAAATATTCCACTCAATTCAAGTCCAATTCCGCTCTTTGAATTACGTATGTATTATGTAGAAGATGACTCGGGATCTAAAGATTTGTTGGAACAGTCCTTAACCACATTTTTTTTTCCAGAATTACTTTTCAGAGCGCTTCTTGTAGATATTTAGTTCACATAACAGTAAGATAAAATCAAGTGTATTCATTTTTGTGTTAACCTTTCAAGGACTTGGTAAAATTGGTTATATAGACGACTTTGTGGGGTGATTCTATACCCCAACTAATTATTTAACTTAACAAGTATATTTGATTACTCTTTATAAAGTATATTAATTCAAAAGGGTTTAAATATTTTGAATTTGTATCTCTATACATAAATAATATCATATCAACATCAAAATGTATATTATATTAATCTGTGAACTAGTAAGTAGTAGTAGGTTAATTTTATATATTATTGTTTATAATGAGAACGAATTTTTTAAACGTTACACCTCAAATGTTAACTGCTAATGTTTGATAACAAGACTGTGAATGAGCCTTAACAATCACACTATTGTTAAACACGGGCAGATCTAGGATTTACGTGAGTAGAAGAGAGGCATAAGTGAAAAATACACTAAAGACCTTTTCGATATATTTCTGGTAAGTGAATGTTTCAAGTATAAATTTATCATATTTCCCTGATTATTGCTAAGTTTTATCATGAAATATGAATCCGGTATTCCCACGGACGAATAATTAGATTTGCTCGCAAACAAATCAAAGTTTTATCATAAAATATGAATCCGGTATTCCCACGGACGAAATTAGATTTGTCCGCAAACCATTCAAAGTTTTATAATAAAATATGAATCCGGTATTCCTACGGACGAATTAGATTTGTCCGCAAACAAATCAAAGTTTTCTCTGAGCTAAATTGTTAAAATAATCCTATAAAAATAAAATACTTTCCCTTGATTGGGAGTTCTCTCCCCCTCCGCATCCGCCACTGTTGTGAAACCGGTACTATCGACATTGATATCTAACAACATTGCTTTCTAGCAGCTATCTTTCACAAGGAGAAAAATAATGAAGTCTGTTCTTTCTAGGAACTCTTATCACGGCAATATCTTCTTCTTAGGGACTCTCATCACTGCTTCCCTTTCCTACACAAGTGTAAGATAATACTCTTTCGTAACTAAGATCTTTCCACACAAAGCGCTGACGCTCTCAGTTGATTTTCTTTAATAAGATCGTTTTTCTGAGGACCAGGTAACATCTTTCATTATATTTACGTAGCATTTTGCGTGGCTTTGCATATTTTCTCCTTGTCAATGATAAATTTCATTGGTTTTCTAGTTGAGCAAGAAAATCTAGAAAATCCATCGTATCTTCGCATAACATAAGGTCTCACTACTATTTCTCCAAGTCTAGTAGGTACTGAATAAATCCCACCAAGACCTTTTCAACGACACTTCACCCATCGTCGTAGGCCTATTAGTTCCTGTGTTGAAAGTTGTTGATTTTCATTGTTTGTAGCTATAAAGAAATAAACGTTGAACCCATTCCCCTACCTCGTGTACCACTTATCCGATCTGGATGATCTGTGCGAGGCTGAATTCGCCTCGTCGAAACCTTTCGAACGACACGTCAACCATGTACTTAGTCGAGCATTTCCTCTGTTGAAAGTTGTTAATTTTCCCTATAAAAAACTACAGGGAAATGGACCTCTTCCCATATTTTTGACGCACTCATTCGTTCTAAATTCTCTATGAAAGTTTGGACTACTCTTGGCGAGATATTTCAAATGACACCTCAACGACCCTGTCCTCTGAGGATTAAGTATCTTCAATTCCTAATTGTATTCCTAGCTTAGTTGCATAAAGGAATAGTCTATCATCAAGACAGCTTCAGTTCGAACCCCGTCTAGACAATGTATTTTTTATTTCTCTCCTAAGCTACGAAACCTCTTAGAAACAACGATGTTTATCTGTTTGTAAGTACTAATTCGGTATTGTGATCGTACAGTATTCATTTGCTACAATTGCAATGGTTTTTAGATACTATAAGATTTTACGGTCTTTCTGCGTCTCTTAGCTATTTTATTAAGTCATCTTTGTTGTATGGGACTTTTTATGAAGATCTCAAACAAGATATAAGCCACCCCCATTACTGTAGTTTCTTCTTGAAGTCATTAGAGGTTCTTTTATTTAAAAAAACACGAAAAAAGTATACATCGTGTTTCTTTATTGACGAAGTAGTCTCTTGCGAGAATATTCATCCCATTACGGCGTAATGAGCTAAGAAAGTACAAGCTTGTACGGGAGTTTTCCAGTCTTATCGCGTTCAGTTTGGCAATTTCAAGCTTACCCTACTCTTCCTTCCTGTGCATATCTCACCTTCTTTACTCCTTCGGTTCGCTGACGAGATTAGACCGTATCATGGAATGCCACACCCCGACGGGTTGTTTTTGCCTTTGGTTGATGAGGCAAATAGAGAGATGGAGAGAGTAATAAACATAGCTTAAACAAGACTAGCAAGGATAAGAAGAAAGTAGTTCCAAAGTCTGAGAAAGTATGTTACACCCCTTTTTCTCAGACTAACAAGATATGTTAATGAACATGCACGGAGAACTAAATTAAATTTTTGAACTAGAAGTGAATTTCTTCCCCACTCTCCCTGACGGTTATGCAACTTGCTGTTATCTCGTTTAGATGTGTTACCAAATCTTGCAAGTGTGTGTTACCTAAAGTACAAGCCCGCCTGAAATATTTTTTGGTTTTGCTACCCTTCTCAACAAGCGTGGTTAAGTAACACTACTCCTCTCAAAATTAAAAATACAATTTTTAAGAAGTAGTAGTCGACACATTACAAGGTAGCCAAAACAATTCTTTCCGTTTTTGATAGTCAGAAACAGAAAGGTATACAGAAAACGCGACTTACCGTTAGTCGTCAAAACAATCCCCAGGGGCATCCAGCACCTTTTCCCAATGTTCCTGCAGCTGCGCAATTCCCTGGCGGTAAAACTTGGATGTAAAGAAAGTCGTGAGTGTCTGCAGCAAGTCTGCCTCATTGCCGAAGAATTTCCAACGAAGGTGTTTGCCCAGGGAATGGAAGAGGTGATAATCTGTTGGCGCAGGGTCCGGGAAGTACGGTGGATGGCACAGTGTCTTCCAGCCAAGTCACTGTATGGTATCCCTGACCACCTGCGACATATGCGACCTGATATTGTCTGCAAGAAACAGTACACCCTTCCACCCAGTTCACCAATGCTGGCTCCTTCTGTTGCACACGTTCCAGCTGCTGCAAGTAAAGGTCCGCAGTGATTGTTTCGTCCTGTGGTAGCTGGTTGTAGTGTACCTCTTGGTGACTAATCCTCCAGATACATAGCATAATCTTGCGTGGGTGTAGAGGTGGTCTTGTTGTATGAGAAACAGGGTACCGCAGTGACAACCAATGTCTGACACGCCTGGGAGGACCCACTGTTCGTCAGTGGTGAGTACCCTATAGAATATGAGTGTTTTGCGGTGTCGAGAAAGCAACGACAAATAGGCTGTCACTCGTTGGTCCTTGTTAGCTTCCGACAGTGTGTGGGGTACCCACTTGCTCAACCTTTCCTACGTGGTGCATAAACTTGGAAGCGTTCAGCAAGCTCACCACAGGTTTGACTGCTGACCTGCTCTATGGCCCGTCTTGAGGGCTTCGTCATTAAGGACTTGTAGGTGCCCAATGCGGGGTTCATCACACAAGGACAAATCTCTCGACCTGAATTTCTGGAACCAATGTCTGGTGTTGAGTTCATTCACAGCATCTGAAGCTTGACGTATTCGACGACTTAATTCGGCTGCGGAAAAGCCAATTTCAAAGTCATAAAGCAGATAGCCCAGAACAAGATGCTTTGACAACTCCATTTGTCTTCTCCCCTACTGGAACTATGACTGCTGTGAGTGCGCAAAGTGCCTGTTTTCGTTACGGTAAGTATACCCACTCCCACCATCCCCGAGCAATTTTTTAGCACCTGAGGCACTTCTTTCTGTAGCAGTGATCACGTCTTCCCAAGCGACGTCAAAAAACGGCTAGAAGATTTTTTGATTACCTTGTAATTCAATAATAAAATGGTAAAATATAAAATAATGACTTACTTCCATGAGGGAAGAACTTGGCGTATATGTCCTTGAACGTGTCTTCGTGCACGATGCCTTCCGGACACTCCTGCAAAAGCGAGATAAAAACAATGTTTATATTTAAGATATTTTTATACATTTATTATTAATTCAGACATAACAGTACAGCTATTTTATCCTGTATTGTGAACAAAAACTATCAAGTGAATGTGTTAGGGAATTAGGAAATGAAAAAAAAGTTCAATAACAACGGTCCTAGGACACTTCCTTGTGGTACTCCACAAGGAGTCTGTTAAAATTGAGATTTCTTTCTTTGTACAATTATTCCTTGTGTTAGGTTACAAATATCGGCAGTGTTGTGAGTTCGGTGATTCATGTAGCAAATAACGATGCTTAAGGTCAATCGAAAACTTTGTTAAGGTATACACACAGTAGATAACTTTTAAGTGTGTTAGATCATAAATATAATTAACAGCCTACGACTGTGATATTATTAATAGTAAGACTTCACCTACCACTGACATTATAGAAAGCATTTGTGAATATGAGGCAGAGAGGAAGGGAATTTAAAAACTGTGCCAATGTTTAACTACACTGTTTTAAAATTTAGGGGAACCTCCTTGATATATCCCGTAATGTGTCAGAGAAATGTCAATATTTGGAGTTATCGACAGTAACCCTGGAAACACATCCAGAAATTCCTTTTTACGTTATTGCAAGTTTTCAGTTATCAATTCCAGTGTGATTTGCGCGCTTGCGCACAAAGAGAAAACCATTTCTTATCGTAACCACACGCATAATGCTCGTCAAGTGTTTGCTTCCGCCATCTTAATCGTTTATTTTCGATGAAGTGGGAAATATTCTCAATGAATGTTAGAACGATCCGTAATTGACAAATCGAAATATGATTTAAAACGTAGCGCAAGTGGTGATAATGCGTTATTCATGGAACTAATTTAGTTTATGTCTTCTGAGTTCGGACGATGCGTTTCTGACATTCTATATTGATTTGTTCTGGTACTTGCTTATAACTGGCAGTTTCGCCAGTCAGTAAGACGCTGGAATTCTAAGTAAACGACCCGTATTCTTCCAATATCCCCAGAATTCCTGAAAAATTGAATTATGTCCAAGATTATTTCCTAGGTTCTCTCAAAGACACCAGGCAAATGACGAGATAATATCTTAAATTTGATGCAGACACGTTACATTAACCTTTTCCAAGGAGTAGTTTTGGTAAGATAAAAACATTGATGAGTTGTTGTATTAGATGCTTAAAAACAGTTCCAGTTTCTTGTCTGTGTGCGTGTATTCATAAACTATAAAATAACCGCTTAGAAATGAAGATTTGAATGCAAGAGATGTGTTTAATCCAATTCCAGATTGACGAACAAACTGAAGAGAGAAGTTTTACAGATGTAGTAACAAACAATTGGGAAAGAGTCTAAATTCTTTCTGTATGGTCCTTGCTCTTAAAACTTGGAGTTTTCCAAACTTTTGCCTCGTTTTCTCTGCACTTCTGAAAGGTGAGTTGAACCACAGTTGAACTGAACGCTCTAAATAACTCCTAAATTAATTGAAGCCAGCATAAATAGCTCTCTCTCTCTCTCTCTCTCTGCTTATGAGCACAAAAAACGTTCTGAGTGCTTGTAATACATGACTATCAGTGTTTCTTTTAGAGAAACCTGGGGGTGAACGGAGTATTTTGTACATATCCGCAGAGTACTGTTGAACTTTTAGGGGTCTTCAGCTATGTTCAATATACGAGTTCTATTACAAGTCCTTGAGGAGTTTTAGAGGGGTTATTTTGGTGGTTTGTCACCCCCTAGTGATCACCCCATGAAAGGAACAGTGTTATAAATCGAACTATTTTCTTAAGAACAGTGAACAACTGAACCTGGTGAGCTCCGTTGATTTTAATTTACGTTATTCGAATTGGACAAATGCTTACGCCTGTCTCAAGGCCTACAAATGATATTCCTAGACAAGCACTTTCCCGTGGGCGAGGAAGGTGAAGGTAGTGACTAAGATTTTTTCTGTAGGTACCATAATGACACCTGCCAGTGAAAAACTGACGGAAACTGTGGACGTGCATCTCCAGATGCCGATTCGAAGTCTTCGATTTTAACCTCTAGGCAACAGTGACTGGATATTGCTAGCGAGTGAACATAAGACTCTTTCCAACATCTCATAATTACCACATTCAATCTGTTAGTTTAAAAGAGATAAAATAATGGAAACAAGAAAAAATACTCCACGGAATACATCGAAATGTCAGAAGTGAATTAATCACTTGTATATGGGAACGAGACTCAATTATTTTTTGTTTTCAAGTAACTCTAAAATCTAAAACTTTCTTAATTCTTGACTTGAAATTGAAGCCTATGCGCGAACAAATGTCTATGTTACATTTTGCGTGTATTGAAAAATTAAACGTCAAGGAAGTTCAATCTTGTGCGCAGAGCGGGATGGCGCTGTATGATATAACATAAACTTTTGTTCCATAAATCCAACACACTGTTTTAGCGTGCGCTCACTCAAGGGAAGAGCATATAACATAAACTTTTGTTCCACGGTTTTTGTAGTGCATTTCTCTCCAGAAATTTCTCATTACTGAGGCAATTTGTTGCAATATGCTCAAACGAAGTCCAAATACATATCAAGTACACATCAAAGATCTTTATTTCGTAAATAACTCCACTTAAACAAGGATGTCACATAGACGTTTGTTCGTGCATACGCCTCAATTGACTAAATTTTCTCCGTATTTTTCAAACTTGTTGGACCACTTTTACACCTAACCCTTTAATGTATATTATACAAACTAAGAGATGGAATTTTACCTAATAACCAACATAAATATTTTTATATTTGGGTTTTGGTGCGTAATCGTTAGGGTTTATCGAATCTTATGCATCGCTTTTCACACTCACGACAAGTTGGTTGCCTACCGTAAAGAATATTTCATTTGAATTTCCTTGTATTTGAATTTATCTATGGCCTTTTGGCATCTATACCTCAGACCAAGATAGGGTAGAGTAGAGGATAAGGTATCGTCCAGGTCCCATCTCTGAATTCGCCTGGTGAAATAGAGCGACAATCCTAGAAAACCTGTCAGGATGGTCTGTTGCGGACCTTGTTTTTTACAATACAATACAAAACTGATTCTCAACCCACCTGCAATGAGATTGCGATTGACCTGAGGTGCTGAGAATCGAAAGAAATTAGTGAATAGTGTCTTTCACAGACATGGCCACGGGAGCTATTTTGATGCATGGCTTAGAGTACGGGAGCACGAATGGGAGATACAAGGTAAATAAATCTGGGAACTGGAAACCAGAGGAGTACTTGTAGTTTTTATGAGGCATGCACATGCTGCTTCGCAAGATGAGAGAAAAATCAAACAATGCCAACAATGTGTGCAGTAAAGACTCTCAATTGCTTACTAAACACTGCCGACTTAAACATCTTCAGTATTCCATACTTATTTATCTTTCCTTAACTTCGTCTGGAAATATAGACGCTTGCCTCCTCGAAATGTTTCAACAGAGGTTTGTGTACCTGCCAAATCGCTTTTGCACTTCGACTCTGAAAACACCTAGTTTCCTCTAACTGGCAATGAACATATTCGTCGCAAGCAGCTGACTCTAAGTTTCGCGTTATCTGTCATATTACTTATTACAAAATATTTAGATATCGTTCAGAGCAGAAACAGCACTGAGCTGCTGTAGCTCAGCTAGTAGAATCTTATCTTCGCAGTCGGAAGGTCTTAG
Organism: Lepisma saccharinum; assembly: GCA_022664845.1. NCBI lineage: Eukaryota > Metazoa > Arthropoda > Insecta > Zygentoma > Lepismatidae > Lepisma > Lepisma saccharinum. Next base: position 2,084 of record JAGDQP010005757.1, on the reverse strand, counting down.
CTTCGAATCCAGGGTCCAACCGTCCTGAGTGAGATTTTTCCAGGGTTAGTCGTCAGTCACACCAAGCTAACCAGGCCTGCTTTCCTATATATTCTTCCCTCCCATATGTTGACCTGAGCTAAGGACGCCCAAGTAACATGAATGAATTAAGTAGAATTGAATTCGAGAAACTTTGGTCCTTTGCGCATATGATAACCTTTAATAGAGGAAAAAGGTGGAACGTCCCATAGGATACTGTCCCCATGCATAGCTTCCCATTCCACTTCAGCTGTCATTATCCACGCGTCCACTTTTTAAAATTCCTTTTTAAAGGGGGAAGAATCGCTACCTCAACATCCTGTGTAAGTGTATAAGATTTCACGAAACGATATTTTCCAAAGAGGGAAGTTTATCGTGAACACACGAAAGCAATTTTCTCATTAGGCAGAGGAAATGTGTTCATATGGTATATAATATAACTTTAAGTAGCATTTGCTTGGTCAGTGCAGTGAATCTTATTAACGAGTTTAATGCTTTATTCAGGCACCCGATAACTTCCTTTTGTTCTTTAATAAATGCTGTTTTCTTTCACCGAGAGACTCATTCATAATCATCGCTCACAACACGTCACATGCAACCGGTTCCCGAGAGAGAGAGAGAGAGAGAGAAAGAAAGACAGAGAGAAGATTTTACTTAACGAGTAAATCAATAATAAGTCAAAATTCAGAGAAAACAAATCCCTAGAAGCTGTTCTGGATGCAGAAAGAACTCTAAAGCTACTATCGCTTCACTGGTAACTTAACTATGTCTGTCTGTTCCTGACAAGTCGTTACGGAGCCAGAGCGCGGAATTTGAATGCCCACAGAACAATAAGAAGCCAAGGATGTTCTAATATTGGATATGCATGCCCAACGAAAGAGTGAAGTCAAAAAACAGCTGAGCATCGACCAAGGCGACGCATCTAATTGGTTAGTAGACAACTACAGAGCTTGCCATCATCTTTGTTAGCCGAAAACATTATTTTTGATTGGAGTAAGTGGGATAACTGGGCGTAACTTAGCTGTGACGTTTGGCTTCATGTTCTTGGCGAAATCGCATATCCTATATTAGAACATCCTTGTAAGAAGCATAGGATTGATGTTTTCGTGTGCAACTTCGATACTAGCGACATTTGTGTGTAGACCTGTCGTCTGCAGTGTTTCGAATGTTGACCTTAAAACGTTATGTCACGATATATTATTGCAGCCAAAGCTGATCATTACATCAGATGGCAACACATGCTCTTTTGTTTCTAGTTTTATTCTGTGGTTATAACGCAGTGAGGCTCATGTAATGACTTATCTGGAATAAGTCTTGAGGGAATTGCTCATCGAAATCACTTCGTCTGATAGAGCTTTATTTCTAATATTTATGTTCTTGTACAGTCAACAACAAAAGTTTCAAAGTCATCCATAAAATTTCTTATTCAAATAATTTTGGAATGGATAGATCGATTTAAGTACGAGTAGCGAAAAGAGAATATGATTTTCTGTAAGTTACACAAAACTTCACTGAAATCGGTCGATCCATTCCAAGGTTTTTCGAAGAACTTGTATGACTGGGTACAAAGTTTTGGTTCGTACTGTACATATGTATAAATTTGTTTTGCACAAAGCTAAAGTAATTTCAGAAATGTGTACGAAAGGTCTCTTGTTTTTTAGTGTACCTCCAGAAATAGCACAGGGGTTCGCACAGTAGATAACATGTACATAACATACCACACAAAAAAAAAGGACGGTAGAGGCCAGGACTCTAACTTAAGGTTATCTCTCGGCATTCGCCCGGTGAATCTGCCTTTCAAACATTGGAAAACCTCAGCGTGAAAGCTCCCCTACCCAACATCCATGTTTCACTTATGAGACATCACTATAGATCTCTAGAGAGCAACATACGTAAAGGGCTGGTGAAGGTAACGGCCGTAGCCTTTGTTACTGCACTATTGAGGCATTCGTCTGGTGAAACTGCGAGGGAACCGTTGGCGAACCTCTGGCAGGGTAGTCGACTTTGGGTTGTTTTTTCTATAGTCGCTAAATGGAGAGAAGAAACTACTAGGCACCTTAGGGTAT
>JAGDQP010005756.1:50830-76165 GCA_022664845.1 Lepisma saccharinum | reverse complement strand
ACAGAGGTACCTACAACAGCTTCTAGGTCGCACCGTTGTTAACCTCGAGGATGTGCAGTGTCCCAAAGCCATTCAATTGTTATTTCCTGTCAGTCATTGTGCTCATTACCAACACCAGTTTCCAACATTTCGCTGTGCACTGTACGAGGCTCAGTGTTATGCTAAATATCTACAGTACCATGATTTAGCACAATACATCTCCCATGAACCACCATGTGTATATAACCCCTCCCCCATTACTCCTAGCTCCAGTGTACGTACAGTACATGATGATGATGATGATGATGAGTGTACCTCCACATGACTATGTGGAACAGTGACCTACTAGACGTGGTGTTGCGCGATTGCCGTACAGCATCCGCATTAAGTGGCATTTATGCACTGGACACAATACCTGCAATCGTACAACCACCTGTTGCCTTAATTGTGAACCTAAGTCCTTCGTATCGTGAAGGTACACATTGGGTTACTTTGTATATTAATAGTCGACGACGGGGGTTTTACTTTGATCCGCTTGCTCAACCTCCGTCTAAACCACTTGTTCATTTCCTCCAAAGAAACTGTAAAGTCTACCATGTCAATCACATTCAGTACCAAGCTGATCATTCCTTGTTATGTGGTATGTTTTGCATTGTATATCTGTACTTCAAAGTACGAAATGTAAATATTAATTCAAAATTGTTCACCACCAACCCAACATGGAATGATCAACTTGTACACGAGTATGTCCGAAAAATAAAAAAGCAATCAAAATGTAAATTGTAACACCTTTTGTAGTAGAGTAGTTTAGTTGTAAGATCATATGTAGTAGAGTAGTTTCATGTAATAAAAACTTTTTTTTACCTCTAATCCTTTTGTGTTTTGGGTTTGATTTCAAGAAATGACAATCACCTTATATCCTGGTTGGTATATATTTATTGGTACTAAGACTACAAGTGTAATGTGGATATGTCATCCACCACCTTTGCTGATTGTAACTTCATCCAACACTGTAACTGTATGCAGGTTCGCAATGCGCATGCATACTCTTGCACTGGTTGGTGATACGTACAGTTGGTAATATCAACTTTAAACTGTAATGTGCGCAACGCAGGACAGGCTTGATCTTCAAGGTTTGTTACATTCGCCAACTGGAAAATCTTACGTGAAACACTCATCTTCTCATTACCCTTACAGTAAAAGATGGACCCTCTCTCACAACATTGCGTAACAAGATGGCGAACGTGTAATACACTAAACCCATTGGTTGTATTCCACTCTAAACCGTGCAAATTATTAGTTAGCCAATCCACTTGACGCTGGTACCCTACAGCTAAATCTGAACGTTCACAGGGTAATTTTAACAGGCAATGCAATATTAATGTAGCATCACACGCAACCAAACAGAATTCACGAATAATGTACTCGTTGGCGGAAATCTTAAAACCTTGAAAATCAATAATGTACTGCCGTGCGCACAATACACGTAAACCCACTGGGTTCAGCTGCTGCTGTTGTTCAAGCACTAAAGGAATCAACTGTGCAATGCACTCTGGATCCTTAATAAACTGATGCACTATGTTTAATAAAGGTCTCTTCAAAATATGAGTATGACCCTGGGCAACAAAAATGGAATAATATTCACCAAACAGTTCTGGATCGTTCATATGACTTGATACATGCTGCGCAATCACGGTACCCGTATTCCAAACGTACAGGCAATTGTGGGCCTTACGTAAATTACACTCGGTACATTGAATTGGGTTGGATTGTAAGTATGCGCCAATGGTGGACAACACACATTTATCCAAAATAAAGTCGCCTTCACAACTAGCACACTGCGCCATACTACCACTATCCACTATGTACTCTAAGGATTACACTGAGAGACACTACAGACACACGTGGAGTACATATAGTATGAAAATACCACATAGTAAGGGTCCACTACAATACACAGATCACTTGGGCTTGAAGGGGGCTTCCATATCCTTGGACAACAACATATCCACCAATGCACCACGGTTTAGTTTCAGCATGCGTTGAAGACCCCAGTCGAACTTTTCCTTTAATGCTGCTGGAGCCGACTCGTGAGATTTCATGTACGTTGCAAACAAACCATCCACTGTCTTCGGGTCACGTAAAATGGTCTTTGTACGACCCCCAAACAATGTCGATATATCTTCAGAGCTGGCGTCCGGAAATAAATAGCCACCGCAATGACCGGTACAAATATGGTCACGTTGGCTCGGTTGATTCGTATAACATCCTATGCACAAAAGGCAATCGGAAAACTCATACTGATGAATACTTGCTACTATACACGGTTCATCCACCCACCGAGCAGAACACTTGCACGCAGCGGAAGACTTATCCGCAGGTACGACTGGACTGACAACACTCGCAATAGCCTTGTTCATGCTTGAGGTGGTCATAGCAACTGATAATGACACCTGATCACCAACACACTTTAACCACAACCCCGCACATGCGCAAACGCAGCTACACATACCACCACAAATCCTCACCACTCCAGCGGTATCGCCCTTTACCATATCAAACTAACACCTGTTGTCAAAAGTGATATGCTAAGCCGATTCCACCTTCACGTACGACCAAGTAGCATTTCCCAATGAATAGAAGGCATTAAACCAAGTAGGACAAAAACGGCAAAATTCCTTTGTTCAACAAAACTTTGTAAAGTCTTCTATGCCCTAGTATATCGTCACCCACCATTGTAGCGGCACCGCTTTGTTCATGTCAAACTGACAGCACCTGTCAAAAGTGACGAGATAAGAAGATTAAAACGTCACGTAGGATCATTTATCATCCTCACATCATTAATCTCTCCATTGTGTACAATAATCCTACATGACAGGTGAACATGGTCGTTTTGCGAACAATAGAGGCGGTATTACAAAGAGCACCCCAGTTGTAGGCCACACTCTACTCAGCTCTTCTCCTTCCTTCTTTCACTGAACATGTCTATAACATCGTATTAATACATGTATGTCGTAATGAATCCTCAGAAGTAGGTAGTGTCATCTGTTAACTAGATTTTAAACTACTTACTGTGTGACGAGAGAGAGAAGGTTGTAAAAAAACGTTGTTAAACGTATTCCCTGGTCATTTCATCGCGTAAAATAAAAACAAGAATATTATTAAAAGTGCAAAGGGGAACGTATATTTTTAATGGATAGTCTTTGGAAAAACAACAAAAAAATGTAAGAGATTGGTCTGTTTTGCACGGTCTGTTATGCTTGCTTATCTCTATTCTCAACACGTACTATAGCAGTGTGGTAGAACATGTAATTAAGTGGAACGCCAACAGATGTGAGTATATTACAATGTAGTACAAGCTCTCTAATATGAGCTATGTTCTCTTGTACTCTTTTTTCTCGGCATTTTCAACACCTTAACATAACATACTGTGCTCGTCACAATCCTTCTCTTCCGTTCTCAAGAAAACAAACTCAATTGCGCCTTTGCACACGTAAGGCCGAGTTAGCGCGTTGGCGAGCGAAGGCGGGTTATTTAAAGTCAGGTTAGAATACTGTTTTTTTCTCTTAATACGTACAAGATCGGACTCAGTCGCCGAATTCTTTACCTACTTCCGGTGCGGGGTCTATAATATTCCATTTAGTACGTGTATTATCAAACGTTATAAATAGAGTAATACTAAAATAAAGGTAACCAGTATTTTAGTTATTGGAAGAGAAATTCCATAAAATTGGCCTATATTTTGGTTGTAGAAATATGTTTATTGATTGTCAATGCAAAATACCAACCGGCCGTAGCTTGGGTAGCGCAGCATTGACTTAGCGATTGGAAAGTCATGGGAACAATCCCAGCAACCACGCAGCCTGGTTAAAGTTCTTCAGGATTTTTTCTCAGTCACACCAAGCAAATGCTGGGATGCTAAGTTCGAACTAAGCTCTGATTGACTTCCCTCTGACATCCTCGGCTCAGGGAGATTTACCTTAAGATCGTAAATTAAAATTCAAAGTTAACCAAGGAAATACTGCGTTACTGGAACTTATATTTATATGGAAATTGATAGTGGTGATATGAATTATAGGGGTAATTTGAATAAGCACGTATCTAAAAAAAAGTGCGCGAACTACTATGAACGTATTTCCTGCAAGTCTGAACCTGTTAGTAGATATCCAGGCGTTGAGGTGTGCATATCGTCTCCCTGGGACTTCTTTATTTGCTCTTACCCACTAACACCCTTTTCCAAATAAGAATAACGTCTCTCTCCGGGAAAATGACGAAAACCAAATAGGTACGCCCTTATTCAAATTAGCACTTCAATTATAAATGTATGTTTTGGATAGAGTACACTTTCTATGAATAGATAATACCAGAGAATTGAATCAAGTAGGTGTCACGATACATATCACGTTATACAAGATAGTATTTGCTATAATTTAGAGATACTATTTGCATATTTTGTTCCCTTGGCATCAAGGAAAAAGATACGCAATATATGAACTCTAATGAAAGTCGTTGTCTGACTTTATTCTGATTAATAATTACAGTAACAATAAAGATTAGAGATAAGTAAACGATAAACAAAAAAATCTAATGTAATGTAACATTCATCATACTCTCTCTGTATGCAGAATACTAAATTGTATTTACAACTAAGGCAATATAAAGTGGGCGAATCTGAATGTAAGAAGACAAAATTCGAATTATCAAATATTCAAACTTAGCGAGGTTCTAGTTATCGAAACGTATAACAGGAACTTCGGGATGTAGAGACCCGGCGGGTTTTTTGTCTCACTGGTTTTCTAATTACATATTTATTTATTTAATCTACTGTTCTACTATGGAAATAATGCAGAGAGAAAATAAACTTAAGACTTTTTAACAGACACTGTATTTATTGGGTAATTTTGAATACATTATAGTTTAAACAACTTGAAACAACATAAGGATGATATCAGACTAACGAGAGACACTAATGCTATTTTCAAGCACGTCAGAGAAACAGATCATGAAGTAACCAGGGAAGGGGCAACCGTAGTAGAACATGAAAGTAGGCAATTAGTTAGGAAGTGAAAAGAAGCGAAAAGGACAAGAGATGTGGACGATAAGGCTATGAATTGGAACAGTGGATATAGTATTAATGAAGAGTGGGAGGACAGTTTCAAAAAGGAAGAGAAAGGGAGGAAAAAGAGAACGATATGAGAACGCTAACCGGCAATTCTTAAAGTAGTTTCTTTGAGGGATTTAATTTGTATATATTTATTTATTTATATTTATAACTTTTATTTATTTATTTGGATTTAATCGTTATTTTGGTTTATTTATTATTTTCTGATTTTTTATTTCTTGTATTTTTGAATTTGTGAGAAGGTTAGATAGAAACTTCATAATTTTTTAAAGTTAATTTGTTTAAGCCGGTATGGCGAAGGACTTGTTTTCGTAAGAAGGAGTTTCCGGCTTTTGTCAGATAAAAGTTGTTTTTGTTCTCCTGGCTCATCAAATTTGATAGGTGAACTGCAGGTGCGCTCGCCCATGGGAGGGTAGCGCTAGGGTAGAAAAATGAACTTTTAATTAGTGATGACCCCTGATTGGTAGAAAGTAAAAGACGATCTCCTTTCTTTATTGATTACGTAATGTTTCTATGTTCAGTTGTAGAGTGCAGTCTGAAGAAGGAAGTGCTATACTTCCGAAACTGGTACGTTTTAATTTCTTTTGTTATTAAATAATATCGGCCTTGTCAGAAAGCTGTGTTTTTCTTTATTGAAAATAATTACTAATTAGTATTCGTATCATTAAAAAGTCATAAATTTTCTTTTGTGTGGTTTGTGTTATTATTTTTTCTAAATCTGAGTCCAGAATAGCAACTGACTGCACAATACTCTGATCCATAACAGACTTTTCCCAGAGATAAGGTCGCAATTATGTCAATGACATCATGTGCTTTCTTCAATGACAACGCGTGAATTTTCGAAAAAAAAAAAATATATATATCGTCGCTCGATTGTCGTCGGTGACGTCAGCAAAGAGGCTCGGCTTACAAAGATTTACTTGACTAGAACACTTATAGATGTGTTTATACTTGTAGAGGTTCTCTAGCGGAAGATTTCGAGTTATATACGTTCAAAAGCACGCCCAGAAAACAACAAAAAAATCGAATTATCGAGATTTTTATTTCAGAAAGATCGACTCGTCGAGTTAAATTAATAAGGAAAGGTGATGAACAATAAATAAAATTTGAGGTATAGGCAATTACAGTCATCTCGATTCGACTTATCGAGACTTCACTGTGTAAAGATTAATGTACAAAATGGTCTAATTTGTTGTTAGGGATAAAAAAAACTATTTATTCAAAAGTAGAAGCAAATAAAACTGGTAACTCTGCCTAACGTCTTATCATTTTTATTACAAGTCACAAACTGTTGAAAAACATTGTACATGTCTCTTACAACTTTTTCTTTCAACCAATCATAGATTCTTTTCTTCTTGCTCCTCACGTTTCTTTTGTTTCTTGTATCTTTAGTCTTCTTTCTTTTTTTTATTTATTTCTTCTTTCCCGTGCTTTCTCTTTCCTGGTGCTTCCGGTGTATCCCAAAAATCAATTAGTGGAAAGCTAAGGGTCGAACAAATGGATGAGTGTGTAAGGAAGGAGTGATTCGGCGCTAATTCCGACGTAGCCTCCATCAACGGGAAACAGGAAAGTATTTTATCAACGTGTTGCTTTCGCCTTAGCTTTCAACTCCTTTACATCTCATATTCTACCTCAGAATAAAGAACAAAAACGAACACTACACATTGTAAAAATAATACATTTGTTTTACACTTTTAGTAGATATGTTTCTTTTTTTTTTTTCTTAATCATCTTAGTTTTGGCCACAAGAAGTAGAACTAATGTGTACTAGAGCCGGGAAGACTTATTATATCTTTCCAGACATGAGTTTTTTTAAGTCTTCTTACATATTAAGCTTTCCAATATTACTTTTAACAACTGCTTATAAATAGATTAAGGGTCAGTTTTACAATCGACCGCTAAACTTCTAATCAGCGCTAAGTTGAGGCTAACTCTCATTTTGCGTATTTTCATTGGCCAAAATCAGACTTGGCTTCAACTTAGCGCTGACTAGAAGTCTGGCCGTCGATTGTAGAACTGACCCTAAATCACTTCAGGAGTGGTACTGTCAGCGTGATGTTGAGCTACATAAAGCATAAAGGACGGTGCCAAACTGCAAGCCTCTAGCATAATGACAGAAAGTTGGATCGCTGACCAGGTGGGCCAAGGTTCGATTCCCGACGAGGTAAACTTTTGTTCTCATATAACTTTACTTCTTTTCGTTTGTACTTATACAGGGGTTGGACAAAAAAGTCTAAAACGTTTGAAAAAGTGTGAAAATCATACCTAGTATGGTGTGGGACCTCCTTTTGCGTCCAAAACAGCTTGGATCCGACGTTGAATGGACGTATACAGCTCCTGAATCGTGGTGTGTGGAATGTTGTACCATTCTTCCTCCAAAACATGCTCCAGTTCCTTAAGGGATGATGGTGGAGGGTAATGAGACCGAACACGCCTTTTTAACACAGACCACAATGGCTCAATGATGTTCAGATCTGGTGATTGTGGGACCCAGGGGAGGTGTGATAGCTCCTGGTCATGCTCCTCAAACCATGATTGCACCGTTTTTGCAGCGTGACAGGGTGCCAAATCATCTTGGTAGATGCCATCACCATCCGGGAACAATGTGTGGGCCATTTGTAGAACCTGGTCCCCCAAAATGGCCTCATACGCCTTAGCATTCATCATTCCATGCAGGGCTATGATGGGACCTGCAGAAAACCACGATATCACTGCCCATACTGTAACAGAACCACCCCATGCTTTACAGTTGGGCGCAGACAGTCTGGATCATAGGCCTGCGACGGTGTTCTCCATACGTAAACACGACCGGTTGTTGGAAAGAAGGTGTAGGTCGATTCATCGGAATACATTACGTGTTTCCACTGATCAAGCGTCCACTCCTTGTGGTCCTTGCACCACTGGATACGCCGCTTCGCATTTACTGCTGTGACCAGAGGTTTGGAGATTGCGGCCCTGCCATGAATTTTCAATTTATGAAGTTCCCGTCGCACTGTTTTTGATGAAACCGGGTTCTGTAGGCCGGAATTGAGTTCAGACGTAATTTTCATTGCAGGGGTCTGCTTTTTAGCTGCTACAATCCGTTTTAATGCCCTCCTGTCCCTATCGGACAGGATTGTCTTTCGACCACTGTTGTGCTTTGCAGACGTTGTTTGCCCATGCATTGTGTATGCCCTCGTGACATTGGATACAGTGCCTGTCGATACCCCCACAATGGTCGCCACTGTTGTCACTGAAGCTCCAACCAGACGGGCACCAAAGATCATGCCTCTTTGGAAGTCTGTCAGGTCGCCCATTTTACCGCACCACTTGCACACCACGACACTCACAGGTGAACTGGATACTGTTGACGGAAGAGGAAGGTCCACATGACACATTGAAAACAAAACACGATCGGCAACCGCAACACGTGGTGTACAGTGGCATGCCACACTTATGTGTTTTAGATTTTTTGTCCAACCCCTGTATACAGTGTGTGTGTGTGTATATATATATATTTGTTCCTTTTTTGCTGTCATTTGCATTTTTTTTTTAATTTTACACAATTTTCAATGTTTTACACACTTTATGGAAATATGTTAGAAACTTTAGGTTAGATTATTTTCATTATACATTATACAAACACCAAAAACTCAAGCCGAGCTAGGTAGTCATTTGGTCTGATGAGTTAGGCCAGCATCTCCAAAATCGCTGGTTCTAATGCCGCCTGGCGCATGGATGGATGTTTGTGAATTTTAACAAACATTGGACTGATACAATCGTAACGAGCCTAAATAAAAAGGTACTGAAATGACCGATACAAAATAAAGTTTACCCAAGTTTTAGCAAAAAAAAGTCAATGACATCGATCAGTGTAGTGTAAGTACAGATCACTGGACTTTCCTAAAGCGTCACGCTTGACTTGTAAATATATAGGTGCGAAATACGTTGATAAACTCTCATTCATTCATTTCTGCACCATCAAAACTAGCGTCTCAACGTAGAAAGTCCTATTTTCGAAAGCTTGAAAAAACACGATTTAAGCAAGTGTTCAATAAAAAAAAACCGTACCTGACTTGCCTAACCTCCACGTATCCTTGGTCACTAGTTTTATTAAATTTCCTAAATGCATATATACTGTGTGTGCGTGTGTGTGTGTATGTATATATATATATATATGTATGTATATATGAGCTCCTGCGTAGCTCAGTCGGTAGCGCGCTCGACTTCAGTGCGAGTGGTCCCGGGTTCGATTCCCGGTGGGAGCTCAAAAATTTCGGTGTTGATCCAGCATCGTGATGACAATTGGGGAGCTGCTGTGAATAAAAGAAAGTAGCGATCACAGTGAGAGCTTCAGCTCTCCTCTCCCAACCCGTCTGGTCAGCGTGGGAGCAGTAGACCAACTCCTCCCTCAGGGGAGAGGCCTCATCCAGTAGTGGAATGAATATGGCTGTGATTTATTTATTATATATATATATAAGGTAAGTGCCCCTTATATAGCCATGCTAAAGTTTGAGAATTTTTCTAGCCGCCGTTTTGAAAGAAATCAAAGCATTTTTTTTTTTCATCGTTTTCAGGAGTTAATGGACTTTCATAGAAAAAAAATTTAAGCCACATGAAAATATTTTTACTGGTCCAAGAAAGCGAAATTCCAAAACTCTACCTATTGGCTATATCAGGAACATGTATATATGATTTGGCCACCCTTGTTTCATGTTATGTAAATTCTGATTGTTTTTCAGTTTCATACTGCAGTTCTACTAAACCCGGAAGATGGATTCCTGCTGGATGATTCAGTGCCTGGATGAGAGTCACCTATATCCATATACAGAGTATCAACGTGATGAGGATCATCTGGATCAGATGACGATGACGAATCTATGACAACGGCCTGGGTGGCCATATCAGGAGCAAGTCAGCTTTCACGAAAATCGTTTGATTATGAGCAACTCGTAAAAGATACGGCACCAACGACAGTGCAGATCGAAAGAGCATTAAAACCTTAATAATCGTTTTCATTTAAAAAAAAAAGTATTTGAGAAACATCCATAAATCTAAGGAGAAAAACAGAGAAAAACAATAAGAGATCACACGAAAAACAAAAAAGAAGCAACTGACGCCATATTGTTCAACCTGGCTGGACGGGAAATGATCACGTGACACACTACCAGACCCCCTCCCTGGATACTGATGCTATATAGCGAATTTTTTGCTTAGCTTACTCACAATATGGGAGAAGCCATATCAGGAACATGGCCATAATACGAACACTTACCTTATGAGAAAAGTATTTTTTTACTTTTTTTAAAAAAACAAAAGTACAAACAAAACCACAGTAGGATTCGATCCCGCGTTCTCCATATTAGCTTTCCAACATGCTACAAAATAAAGTAGTTAGAGTAGTAGTAGTAGTTAAAATAAAGAAGACAAGAAAATATGTCGGGTGTTTTAAACTCAAGCCCATACTGAGTGAGTGAGTCTTGAGATAAACATAAAATCAAGCAACATTTTACCTTCCGGGGCCCCTTGATGGAGTAGTGTCTCAATACAGAAAGCCCTATTAAGGCGAGGCCATTCTCGCGCAGGCGCATTACTCCTTAAACAACAAATATCACTCCTTAGCCGTAAATAAGACTGACAAGCGTTGATTTCCAATTGGCAATTTGGAATCAATATTCCAAATTGCCAATTGGAAATCAACGCTTGTCAGTCTTATTTACGGCTAAGGAGTGATATTTGTTGTTTAAGGAGTAATGCGCCTGCGCGAGAATGGCCTCGCCTTAATAGGGCTTTCTGTATTGAGACACTACTCCATCAAGGGGCCCCGGAAGGTAAAATGTTACTTGATTTTATGTTTATCTCAAGACTCACTCACTCAGTATGGGCTTGAGTTTAAAACACCCGACATATTTTCTTGTCTTCTTTATTTTAACTACTTGTGTTAGGCCTACTTTCTTATAAATACAAAATTGTAATTATGTATTAGGGCTCTATTACACTACCAAGCTTGCTGATCAGCTTGCTCAACAGTTTGCACCACGAGCTTGCTGTTGAGGAATCGGATGAGCATTTTAAACAGCAAACTAGATAGCGTAATAGTATCTTTAGGCTGTTGTTTCTCGAAAAAATAAATAGTGACACTAAATATAGGAATACATTGAGCATTTTCCCAGTAGCAATCATCTATTTTCACCTTGTCTTAAATTATTTCTTTGAACCCGGAATATTAGTAGTGATAAGAAAAAAGAACTGAACAGCTCCCAAATAATGAGGTGTCAAGAACAGTAGAGCACACCATTCCTAAATATATACGGAAGATCCCTTGCAGTATCACAAAGCACAAGAAATGAGATTACTCGACATCACCCACCATCATCTCTCGCATTTGGTAGAAAATTTCCTCATATCTGCGGGTTTCCGGCCCTTGAAATAAGAAGGGTGAAGAAAAAAAAAGATACGTAAATTTGTCTTCCTCTTATGTGACGTATCTTTCTTTATCTCTTCATATTCTTTCTAAAAGAGTCACAGAATGGTTCCCAGAACGAGAAAACCAAGAAGGAAGAAGAAGAACAGATAAAAAAAAAAGAATGAGGTAGACGAGTGAATATGGTGAAATTAAAACCTGCCAGGGCTAAAACGCATATTACACGCTCCGTTTACACTATCATTCTTTACCATTGCCGTTGGCTGGTACGTCTTCTTCCTCTTGAGATACCCCAAAGTGAGAAGCTTGGGCCACTACCTTCTTCCTGTGACAGTCAGAAGGTTTTTAATCTTCTTGCATTTTCATTTCTCAAACTGGAATTATTTTTGCTCGTCGTTCTTCCTTTGGCGTTGCTCCTCGTCCAAAAGGGAGGAAGTCGGAAATGGCTGCAGAGAAGAAATGGAAGGATACTGGTTGACATGAAGTGTAAATGAAGACAGTGGCAACGCCTTTTTCTTACTTTCTTTCTTTCTCGTTCTTTAAATTCATTCTTGTAATTAATGACAATGACGAGAGGCAAGTTGAATGTAAATGAGAGAAAAAAGAAAACGAGGAAATGAAAGTAAAAAAGAGTACGTGTGACGTCATTGTGTGATCTCTTTGCGATTGCATGAAGAGCACTTTTTAAGACTGATGAATGTTCTACGTGAGAACTAGTTCTCTATTTTTTTTTTCTATTTCTTTCTCACCTCCCTCTAACGAGAGTGTAAATTGTAGAGAAATACTGTAATGTTTCTCAGTGGAAATTCTCATTTCAACCACTTGGGGGTGACACTGCAAGATTCGTTCAACTTTGATTATGTTGTATGTTTCTGTACCTGCCAGCGTCAAATCCGGTATTTGTTCTTTTTAAGAACCAATGCAAATCCACAATTCAGATAATGTCAACCAGTGTTTCATTCAGTGGCGGTGGGTGCTATTGTTTGCCCCGTTGCGCAACCCCCCCCCCCATTCTTAAAGTTAGTTAAATTTTTAATTTAATCACTCTAAAATATAGAATATGTAATAATATTCTACCCCTCGGAGTTCAAAAAAAGCCATAGTTTCATTTAGGAAGAGAAAAAAAATGCTTCACTAGTTCAGAGTTTAATCTTGGTGTTGTAATTCACGCGCACACACTTTAACGCCTACCTCGCTCCACTAGATGTTGGACTGGCATTTCTAATACAATTAGTACAGTACCTGAGACAGAACGTTTCTGCTCATTCCTCCCCTCCTAGCTTTGCATTGCTTCTACAAGGTGGCATTTGTGGCGAACAAGCGACAAAACCTCCCACGCAGCAAAAAGGCCGTCTGCTAGTTCTCTTCATTTACTCGCCTTTTTGTGTGTGTGCGCGTGTGTGTGCGTGTGCGCGAGAGTGTATATGTTCCTTCATGCTTTCAACAGCGAAGTTACCATAGAATGCTGAATCTCGCGTACATTCTGGATATTGGAGTGATTCCTTAGTGTCGGAAGATAGACGCCAGAGCAAATATGTAAACTCGTATGCCCACCTCCAGTCTAATCCAATGTGGAAGAAACATTCAGTTCTAACTCAAGTTTATATGCTTCTTATCGCTGTGCGACCCGTTTTTTATTTAAGTTCTAAATCCTGAGTTATTCGTATAATCGTATACCGTACTCTATATATAATAGAAAATACTGCAAATAATATTTACTTTTTTCGCAAGAATTGAGATATGAATAACAAACGGTCTACACAACGATATCAGGCGTAGAAAGCTGAGTTAGAACTGAAAATTTGGTCCATATTGGTTTAGACTGGAAGTGAACAAACAAGATTAAGTGTCCTTTCCTCTTCCTTCCTTCATATATTCATGAAACGTTTGGCAGCATCAGCAGTCAGTCCAATATCACTTTTAGACAGAGTTCATTGCGGGCGACACATGTTACTTTAATCGCGAAATCATAACTTTAAGGCTATGGCATTGCATTGTCCTGTTTCAAATGCTGTGTATATACATTGTTACGCTCATCAAGTGAATCTATTTATGAGGAAACCTGCTTTTATAAATAGGAATGTAATATTTTTTCTCAAATTTGCAAGGCGTGTGTATTTTTTCGTAGTCCCCAATCCCCCCCCCCACAAATTTTAAATATTTCAAAAACTAATAGCACTATCAAAAATGTAAGTTCATAGCCCACTAGAGCTTACAAATTAATGTTAAATACAATGGACTGCGATCTCGAGATCTTGTCCATTGATGAGTGATAAGTTTTCAAAGATTATGATGTCAGTATTTAATTGAAGCCTCAGCACTCATCAATCGACAAGATTTCGAGATCGTTGTCCATTGTATTTTGTGGTAATTTGTAAGTTATAGTGCGCTATGAACTTACATTTTTGATAGTGCTCTTAGTTTTAGAAATATTTTGAACAATGTTAAAAATGGAGGGAGCGAGGAGCCTTGGAACTTCCTGTCCAGAAGCGTAAACACTGTCTTTGAACATAAAAAGGATATTATTCAATGCATGAATAAGATAGTGAAGATGGAGGAAGAGAAAACTTCAAACAATCCATCGCCTTGAAGTACTCAAGAAAACACATTAACAACCATTTTAATTTCTGGCTTTCTTTTTGTTTTAAGTAAAATAATGCTTCTTGTTGAAATTTTTTGTTTCATCAACCTCAAAATCGAGAAACTGACCCTTACTTGGCACAAAAGGCTATTTTCCACTTTGCTTTGAAACAAATATTAGGCATATTAAAGACCAGCTTGATGATTCGAGTGAAACAACAGAAAATACAAACACGGTATCAAAAGGAAGAAAGAGGGAAAGAATGGAATGGGTAAGGGAAGCAATGGAAGTATGCGATGTGATTACTTGCGAAGCAAAATCCCTTCATTCACTTGGCACGTCATGGCAGCCACGCTGTTTACTCCAGAGAAATTTCCGAGTTTCTTTTGGAATTTTCCAAACCAAACTGTGGAAAAATTATGTTCAATTTACACATTTCTTGACAAAGGAAATCTGTCTTCACGAACTGTCTTCAATCCACTCGGCAGAAGAATTTCGATCAATGTCAGAAGCTGTGGGCTTGTTCGACTTTATCATTCAAAACAGCTTGGAGAAAACGTTTAGTGAATCTTCAAAATTTCTGAAAACTGATATTAGCAATACCAATAACGGTGAAACAAATTTCTAGTCACGAAAAATTATGACAAACTATCAAATTCTATTCTCAATATTATAGCTACGACATTTTCCTAAGTTTTCTCAAAATCGTAACTAACTGACTTAACGTCCCCCTTTACTTAAAAATCTGGTCACTTCTTCTTATGTATCTATGTTACATAATTACACTCTACGTTGATTGATTGTGACTAATTAGCTACCCAATCCTCTCTCACATAGTGAAAGTCCAGACCCGCAGCTAGGGGCTGGGCTGAGCCCCTATACATTTCCTTGCCCCAATATCTATACAGTGAAACTTCTCCTAACGAACACCTCTAGAAAGCAGACACTTCTAAATAACGGTAACTTTTCAATTCCCCAGCAGAACTTCATTTGGTACAATGGAAAAGTTGCTTCTGAATAGCGGACATTCTCAATAACGGACGCGGACACTGAAAACCATTCCCCAGCGCCTATGAAGAACTTCTAAATAACGGACAGCCAAGAATAAAACTATCCAATTTTCTGGAATTTCAAACAATAACGGGTAGGATTTCTAACATTATTGCGCATTGTTGAGTAAGGTATTGTATTTCTTTTGTATTTCGTTTAGATTTTTTAAAGTGGATATTGTTTTCAGCATTGGTTGAACATTGGAATGACGTCTCGTGCATTGTATCTTCGTCTGACTACAAGTGATCCAATTTTTCTTGTGTTGTATCCTAAGCTTTTTCCGAATAACGGACAGTTTTACGTTCCCCGTTACTGTCCACTATACAGAAGTTTCACTGTATTTAATTTTATGTATGTTTCGTAAACCCAAGACCTTCCCTAATTTTTCTTGACCCCCTACTCTTTGTGGCTGGCAGCGGGCTTGAGTGCAGCACCCAGTGGAGACAACCACCGGCAGCCACTGGTTTCATTTCTTAGCATTTTATACATTCAGTGCTATTAATAACACTACATATGTTTTTAATTGTAATTATCTCAATAGAAATCACTGTCGGGAATATCAAAAGATGACGTAATGTTAATTTAAGGACGATCTTAATGTATTAGAAGATTTCGGAAGAGATTCCATATTTTGAGGGCGTAGAGACAGAGAGGCGTACACCTTCCTTCCCTTAAGTGAAAGAGGGGCGTATCTTAAATATGCACGATTGAAGCCTTAGAGAGTGGCGCAAACTTTCCTTCCCGCTAGAATCAGAGCTGCGTAAGTGATAAAAAGTATATTTTGAGAAATTCAGGACAAAAGTTTACGTCCATCTTCCTTATAGGACAAGCAACAAAGCGATGTAACTCAGTTCATTCATGCATGTTTAAGAAGCGTCCCTCTGACTCTTAAGTGGAGGAAGGTTTCAAATTATACGGTAAGTATAGATAAAAAAAAATCAAATTCATTGAAACAATTTGTTGTTCTTGTATATACGTTTTGATGTTTCGACAGTACGCGATACTATTCATAATAAAATAATGATTTTAAAATAAGTTGAATCGCCATCTCTACCAAACATTAGGAGAGATTAGTCCTATGTCTACAGAGATGTCATTAGGTAAGAAAAAATTAGCAGTTTCACAAGAGAGCTAGAAGCCGAGCAGGTAGCCTCTCGGTCTAAGGTGTTAATCCAGCGACTCGAAGATCGCGGGTTCGAATCCCGCCAGGGGCATGGATGTTTGTGGATTTTAACTAGGGGTATATGATCAATCGTGACGGGTTGAAGTCAAAAGTTACTAGACTGGCTCATACAAAATACAGTTTACATAGTTTTTACAACCGAGCTTAGTGCTTAGAAGTTTAGGTAACAAACTTAATACACAAACTTAGCCAGCCTCATCGGGAACCATCAGTTCGTCCTTCTCGAAAGTTTTGAAACCATTCCTGTGCAGAATAGACTCTCACGAAAAGTTTTCTGTTCACAACACTCACTCTCTGATGAATCTGAGTCGCGTCCAGTACATCAGCTTGAAGGAACGAAGTGAGAGAGCGAACTTAGCACTTCGGGGATCCTCGAATTTACTGGTTATCATGAATGTTGAATAACTGAATGCAGCCGAAATTCATCGGAGAGTGTGTTTGTTGTGTACGAAAATCAATGCATGAGAGTCTCTTCTTTACAGGAACAGTGTCAAAGTTTCAAGAAGAAAACTCATGTCCACGATGAGACTTATCATTCAGGCGTGAACTTTATTCGAGGAGAGGGTACAAAAAAGTGGTACCAATAAATGAATGTGAGTGACTTCGTGAAGAAGTAGCAGAGATATGAACGTAATTTTATCTTGACATTCTTATGTTACTCCGGTTTATCTATTTTCATATCACCGGAGATTAATTTCCGAATAGCCTTGATATATGAAGAGTAGTGTATTTCCAAAAAGACAGAACCGTAGTTTTTGATAAAGTCTAAATAAACTATTTTCCTTGATAAAACAGGCAAACTATAAAAGGATGGAAACTGCATATATAATAGAATAAAAGAAAACATAATGCCTTTTAACATGACTACAGATTCGTATCCTTTTCTTGCATCTAATAATTATTTATTTGCGTTTGGAATTCCCCTTTCAATGTGAAGGTTTAATTGTGTAAGTATGAGAGGATTATCTAAGATCATTCTACCTTTTCTAAATCTGAGAGAGAAATTAATACCTAAATGCTCACATTGTCACTGATTATCCTTTTAGGTATGAATGAATTAACTGATTTAAGGAATCCCCGGCCAGATTTTACCTTAAGTTTCTTTTCTAAGCTAAGAAAAGCTGGGTCCAATAAAAATATGGGTCACCGAATAATCAGTATGAAACATTACTAGATTTTTTTTGTAAAATTTTTGTTTTCGAATTCTTTTAATGCAAGAAAAAGATGAACTAGTCAAAATTCGACCTTTTGTCAGCAAAATCTCCAGAACCAGATACCGGAAAATGGCCATATTGATGCAATTGGTTTAGAATTCTGAATGGTTAAAATATTTAAAAGAAACATCTGTGTTGTCCTGTCCCTAGGATGCAGTTCCTTCTCAACACCGACGAATGAGATGTCAGGAAGAATACAATTCCCGATAAAACGTGTGAATGTAGGAAGTATCTTGGGCTTCTTGTATGTATCACGTAGACATTCATCTACTATAACATAGTAAAAAAAACACACACACACAAAATAAATTAAAGAGTACAGGTAAAGAAGGGAGGATATCCATGAAAGGTGATTTCCCGTAAAACGCATTTTAAAATCTTACTCTCTCATTTTCTCCCCTGTATTTAATATTCTAAAAATCGCTATAACTTATGGATTATTTGCGCTTTTGGAATGAAAATTTCCTACCTGTTAGCTGTCATTATGTAATGATGTTAAGAGTGAATGGGCATCCATTTTTGCCAATACTCTTCAATTTAGTTTAATTTCAAATAAGCCGTGAGTCACATAATAGGTCCAATGACGACAAACGTTACTAAAAGTCTATATTGTTAGTATTTGGCAAACACGTACAGATAGTAGAAGCCACGGTGACTCAGTTGGTAGAGCGCTCACCTCTGGTGCTAGGGGTCGTCGGATCGATCCCTGCTCATGCTATGTGGACTTTGTGGTGGACAAACAACGTGTGCGTGGGATTTCTCGGGGTGCTCCTGTTGCCTCCCACTTTCTTCATTCCACCAATTCATCCACTCATCCCATCGCCTGAGCCATAGTTGCCTAAAGGCCTTAAAATAAATTCAAATTCAACGTACTGATAGTAGGCAATAAAGAAAATGGAAAATGTGTAAAATTATCAGGATAATACCAAAACGAATTAAATTATGATATCACAGTATCAAATTACTGTAGAGTTTGGAAGAAAAGTGTAAATTTGAAAATTGAAAAACGTATGATTGAAGCAAAGTAGAAGAAGGAGCTATTATGATAAGATTATGTCATACAAATAATTAATAAAATTAGAATTTTGAAGATATTTCCAGTATATGGAAACAAGAGAGGAATAGAAGAAGATTCAATAACACTTGTTATGTATTTTGAAACAGTACCAAGAAATATATTGAATAGCATGGGCACCAAGACACGCCCTTGAGGAACACCTGAGACGACATTAAAATTCTAGACACCTGTTTTCTTCCTAAAATTACTGCTTCTAATTGCAAGTACAACACCATGAAACTAACCTTCAAAGCAATACAGTTATGATAAAAATTAAAATAAATAAAGATATTGAAATCTGAAATATAAATACATAACTTTATTTTTTTAATGCGTATTTTAATCGAATTGGTAGATAAAAATAAATTTAAAAATTCTTATAGCAGGGAAGTAAAGTATACTGCAAACAATAAATATGATGGAAGACGTAATAGGTTAACCAAAAAGGTAGAACGAGAAAGAGGGAGTAGTAAGCTGTTGGGGTATTCCAATTTTCCATAAATTAACCGCTTCTGCACCACAGAAACAGCGCGCGCACTCCACCGTGTCTGCTCTCATAAATAATCGCAGCCTCTTGTTATTAAAACTCGGATCGAAGCTCACCAATACCTCCCGAAAGGGAAGAGAGAGAGAGAGAAAAAAAAACTAAAAGAGGAACAAATGGTATTTGGGGTGGTCACGTTATATATACGAAGAAAAAAAAGAGAGAGGGAAAGATCAGCGTTTCTGGAAGACGCAAACGGCTGAAAACGCTGGTATTTTGGGGCTCCCAAGATTGAGCTGTAACTTGCAGCCATTGGATCAAGTGAAAGTTTCTTTTTAAGAGCTTAGCCATTGTTTTTTTTATATATACTTACTTTCTCTTTTTTTTCCCCGTATGCCATAATCTAGAATCTTCTATCCACCTTCTTCTTCTCTCGTTCGTCCTTCTTGGAATTCATTAAGGAACTCGCCTCACTAAATTTCACCGTCATAAACGTCTGTGGATAAAAGAACCCTTGGTGCCCAAGCGGCCCTTAAGATCAAATGAAAACTTCAAAGGAATAATGAATGTAGTGGAGGAACTCTTTTTTTTTAACGTAAACAGCCGCTCTTAAAAAGCCAGGAAGCACACACTCTCTCTATATATATACAGTATATATAGTGATGCTATATGTATATGAGAAAGTTGGTTGTGCGTAGAAGAGGTGGGACGGATGTTAGAAAACCATCGAATCATCGAAATTGCCTGCAGGATAAAGGAAAAGTTGGAAAATATGGGAATAGCATACAACATTGTAGTGGACGATATCCCTATATTTTTAGGGTAAATATTACTAAACTGCTCACATATGAAAAGTATTTCGTTGCTTTAATGATACAGACTCCAAAAGAACTGAGAGAAAAGGTCATATAAGTTACAGAGCCACATCACGTTTCGAAACCGCTATTGTCATTATATTTGGATATAGTTGCTTCCTCTCTTTTATAGAAAGGAAATTCTTTCAAGGAATAACATAGTCTTAACAGCGAACGTTTTAGTCCAATTTATAACTAATATAAGTTTCATGTGGTCAAAATATTCGAGCGTTTAAAAATCAAGTGTTTTACCAAATAACACAAAAGCAGCAAGCTATAGTCGTTAATAGATGTTTACAAACAACACCTTTTTTTTGCAACCATCACTTGTAAATATCTAATATTGATCCTTCTGCCTGCAAAAATTAATTATGATCACTGTCAAATCAAATTAAAATATCAAAAATGTTTCTTCTGAAAAGGTGTTCTGTAGTTGGTGCTTGTTCCAAAGAAAAGTGAAAGTATAAGCTAATTCTTCACAGAAATACTTCCTGTTCGCCCTTGGTTTCCCAAGACTCCAGACTAACTAACTAATTCTATGGTTTACAGTGCTCGCAAGGGCCGCGGTGGCTCAATTCGTAGAGCGCTCACCTCTGGTGCTAGGTGTCGTCGGATCGATCCCTGCTCATGTTATGTGGGCTTTGTGGTGAACAAACACCGTGTGTGTGTGTTTTCTCGGGGTTCTCCCGTTTTCTCCCACTTTCTTCATTCCACCAATTCATCCCATCATCGTTCATCCGGCCTGAGCCAAAGTTGCCTAAAGACCTTAAAATTAAATTCAAATTCAAACAGTGCTCGCAAGATCATCACGTAATAACAAACGTTCGTCGTTGGATTGTATCCTGGGCCAGATCAAGCAGTTTTCATTACGAACACCTACCTCTCGTAAATCCCTTCTAACATGGTCCTCCCAATAACATTTCGGGATTAAAATATGATTCTTGGGAAACCAATGATAGTTAAAATAGCGAGGAATATGAAGAAGTAATAACATATTTTTAACAGCGTTATTTCTTAATACGAAAGGAATAGGTGAGATGTAAATGATACAACCTGGGGTTCTTAAAACTAAGATTATTGATTCAAAAAATTACATCATATGTTATAATTCAATAACAAACGTGAGCTTCGTATATGGTGCTCAATTATATGGTTCGGGATCGAATTCCAAACAAAATAGCAATTCTAGATCAAAACAAATGAGTCCCTCAGATTTCTCACTTTCACCTGTCCAATGTGGACAATACCTGTTGACACAAGTAAGTTGTCAAGAACCGTACGTAGTGTAGATAGAGCTTATTCTCATAACACTATTTTGTTTTTCCAAAATTAAAAATTGAAGTAATATTGTTTTCTTGAAGGAGGGGTATCGGTAAGGTCGATAATTGCCCCCTCTTCAATTTGTATTGTGTTAGTCTAATCAGGTTTAGAGGGGAATAAGTAGTATGAAAACGACTACAATTGAGTGCGTTGAGCAAATTAGACCCATTATGTACACACTGCATTTGTATATGTTTAGGAAACTGCAAGGTGTAAAAGTGCAACAGATATTTTTTTTAAACTATGATTTATTATTTTGATTTACACATAAAGATTAGTTTTCTTCTTTATTTTCTTCTCTCTAATCACTTGAAGATGCCGCATTTAGTAAATATGTCTATTGTATTTTTATGTCTATCGTTGTAACTTAGATAACATATTGCAGTAGCAATACATGCGAGAGCCAACATGTCTCGCACGAACTTTGCACTGACAATATCAATTTAGTATATTGGATCTAAGGGTTGTATAGTTTCGAAGACGTATACTACTATTGTATTTTCACTCTGAAAATATCGTTTGATTCTTTGCGCATTAATAATTTATAAAGACCAACATTGCGTAAATATTCATCCTATTAGGTTACTTAATTCCTGGAAATATTGTCCTTTAAAAATCTTCAAAGTCTAGAGAGTCTTTAGGACCTTAACCATATCCCCTCCTATTTCGAAAAACATTTTCCTTTTTCAAGGAATTTTCAATGTTTTCGTAGGTCTTTGCAACAGGGCCTTCTACCAATTTATTGTACTCGTACAGACGAATGAAACGAGATTAAAATCATACTGTTCACGTCGCGTGTGGTGAAGAGGAGATGGAATCATTGGTTCTTAGATACTCTGCTCCTGACTATATGTTAAAAATTCTGTAGATGTAATTATTAGACAATTTTCAAATACTTTTCTTATGTATAGAAGTAGATTGAGGGAGGTCCACCACAAGAAAAAACTGAATGCAGACTTCAAGGATATCGTTCCAACGTTATGGAGGAACAGAAAATTCTATGTAACATTTTTTTAAAAATCCTTTGTCCTTTGTTCTGCTACTGTTTATAAGGTTACGCCAAAGCTCTGAATTATTAGGAGAAAAGGAAAGGCTTTTTCCTGGTACTAAATATCGAGCTTTTCATAAACTCTTTTTCCAATATATCTGTGAATATCATTAATACAACATACTTTGCGTATTCTCGTTTTCTGGATCCACATGCAGGCCTTATGAACACTCTCCTTTGAGGTACAATGTGATCAGGCTAAGTTCTCCCAGCACTCATAGACCGTAAGGGTTGTCTGGTTTTATACCCTCCGATAGGCAAGGGCGCCGATTTCTGTTTAACTTTTTTGGGGGGGCATTCATGTGTGTGTTTTGGTGGGGGGCATTCAGATGTGTGATTTATCAATGAAATAGATTTGCCAAAGGGAGATACGCATTAGTAGAAGGGGAAAACGAATGACCATGTACTGTAGAAATAGGAGAACCTACTTCAATTTAACATTTATACCCCCCCCCCATTATGGTGGTCCGTTTCAACTTTGTTGGGCCAGGGCCCCCAAAGCCCCCCGGGATCGGCGCCCTTGCCGATAGGCAGATTTAAGAAGGAACTAGTTCATAGAAACTCGTTCCGGGAAACGAATTCCTATTAGTAGAACTTTTCACTGGAACTTGTTCCTTTTGAGAAACATGGCATGTTAACGGATTCTAGGAGGAACGAGTAATTGATCACTTTTAGCCCTGCCGCACACTAAGCGGTTCAGCCGCCGCGATTCACCCGCAGATTAAAATTAACGCATACTTTCTTATGAATCACCGCATACTTGGCGATTTCAGCGACAAGATTTACCCACCGAGAGAAATGGAATGTCTGCGATTCCGATGGCGATTTGATGGAGGAGGAAAGAAGCAAACCTATGTATTCTTATGAAACACCGCACACTAGGCGGTTTAATCGCGCGATTTTGAACAGGGTTGACAGTTGTTTTCATTGCCAATCTCTTTTTGTCACGACATATGAGAAACTGAGCAAGGAAGAAAGAAAAAAATCAGGCCTAGGTCTATAATTTATAGTTGATTTAAAAAATGATTTAGAAATATTTCCCACAGTTTGATCAATACCGAGTGGCAAAGATTTTTTGCTTCTGTTTGATTCATTTTGTGATCAGGTGCCAGAACTGAGAAAGAATTCTTCAGACGGCAAGGCCATCTTTGTGTGTGTGTGTGTGTGAGATAGAGAGAGAGAGAGAGAGAGAGAGAGAGAGAGAGAGAGAGAGTGTGTGTGTGTGTGTGTACTGTCTGATATGGTCTGGATACATCCATGCATCAACGTTTTTACAATTTTATCTTTGGTTGTGGTTCGTTTCGGGCACAATGAGAGCTATCTTGAGAATTATTTTTTCTTAAATCAGAAAGCAAAAATGAAATTTCGAGAAATGAGACATGTCAGTTTCTCGGAAATTACATTATATTGGAGAGGTCTTCTAATATGCCTTCAGTTATAGCTTAAGGGAATAACATTTTTAGATGTTGGGGAGAAAAGACTATTAAAATAACTATCTGGATTATCTCTTAACTCACCGTACGAGCAATTAAATTGCCCAAGTTGTCTTATTTAAAGGATGAACCCATTTGCTTCTCCGTCTTCGGAGCCTCCTTTTTCTTGTAACTAATGCTATGCATAACATTTGTGTGGTGATAACCATCTTGTTTCTGGCAACACTGACAGCAAATTGAACATGGAACAGGTGTAGTATAAATCGAGCGACCAAATCGCTTACACAAAAATGCAATGCGATATGATCGCGCGGTTGAATCGCGGCGGCTGAACCGCCTAGCGTGCTGCAGGCCTTAAGAAGAACTGATATAGAACTTTTTTTAAGTAACGTGAACGTAACGCCTTACTTTTCCAATTCAAGACTTTTGAACTGAATGAATTCCAAGGTTCCTATTAATGATATGGAACTGAATTTTGAACGAGTTCCTTTACTTTCAGAGACTTCCTCAAAAATGCTGATAGGTTTCGAGAACATTCTGAACATCATAGAAGTACGATTCACTTAATAGCGCCTTTACTATACGAGTGTTTCTTATGACCACACACTGCGAAATAATATACATCGAACCGAAAACGTAACTGTCAAACTACTGTACTAGGGAAAGTCTCAGGCACATGTAACAAGAAAACATTCAAAGGAATATTTTAAACTAAATAAATTGATTTGAGTCCAGTGACATGAGAGTGCTCAATGTTGTGGAATAATCTTAAGGTTGTAATTATTACACCAAATTGTGGACACTTTTCGGAGCAGATTTTGGTGTATTCGGAGTAATCCTTGGGCGCCCTAAAGTCAGGATAATCTCTGAATACCTAAAAATATTAATTTGGATCAAATTTATAACACGAAAAATTTCGCGGAGTAAGACTAGTGTCTGTATTTTATAGCTCAGAATTTTGCGTCATTTCATACTCTTAAAATCTTAACGAGATGAGCCTGAGATGCTTGAAGGGCACAAATAAATTCCAATTCGTAAAATCTGAAGATTAAAGAAAATAAGAATACTCCTGGAGGTATGTTTGTCGAGTATAGACTGTTCATGGTACCTCGATTCAAGTTAAATCTTAGATTACTTTTAAAGTTTACCTCTAAAGAGCATGGTAAGGTAAATCCCTTCATAAGAATTAAAACATTAAAAAGAAACGTCCAGTGTCACAGTTGAACTTTATCGAGTGACCGATTCGTTACATTTCCGAAGAGTCACGGAAAGCTTGTGAGATAAGATGACTATTCGTGCCTGATTTCTGGGGACAGTTCCAGAAATAACACTTCCGTCCCAGTCTATTTTGGTTCCCGATTTCTAGAAAGTGTCAAATAATAATATTGTCTCAACCAACAAGAAATATTTTGCCAGAAAAACCCAGTTCCACAGCAAAAAAGCATGTATAGTAAATTATATACCTATAGGACCTTAGAAATCAAGGTTCAAGATAAAAAAAAGTTTGCCACGTCCATGTAAGAATGCAGATGTTTTCTGTCTTTACCCTGCGGGAAGTGAAGAGTCTTCAGAGTAGCTTGAACCGAATGCAAGTAAAGCCCTCAGGC
>JAGDQP010005756.1:0-45830 GCA_022664845.1 Lepisma saccharinum | reverse complement strand
CCAATTATTGTAAAAGTACTCGGACTTCCAAACAAACATTATTTGTCTTTATTAACAGATATTCTAAGGCAATTGTTAGTTCTTCATTTATTCCAGAAAATATGAAATTATATTTAAAGAGATAACGGATAGCATTTTGTCGATAGTCATAATTCATTTAGAGTTTTTGCAAATATAACCAGATGGTCAAAATATTACCCGATTGCAAATATTCAGCTGTTATTTTCATGTAGATTCTGTGGTGAATAAAGCTTCTAATATGCATAAAATAATTTAGCCATTTAGCCGTAATCTACAGGCTAAACCATACAGCACATAAGTATCTGCTGTACCCAAAGTCTGGTGTAACAATAATTTCTGCCTTGAGGTCTGTAGTTCAAACTAAACGTAAATAAATAATAAAATAGCTTACACATTCAACCACTTGTTAAATTAATGAACAAGTGGTAGAGGTACTTCTTTCAAATTATATTGTAGAAACTATATGGAGAAAGAATCTGGTGGCGGTAAAGTAAGTGTTCCACCTATAAAGAAAAACAGGAATTATGTGATCAATATTGGCCCTTCTACGTGGAATAATAAACGAGTAAAAGTAGTTCTTTCCCGAAAGAAAGTTGAGCGCAAGTCGTTTAGAACTACAAAGCAAGTAGAACAAATCTCTTCATGTTTGGCTTCACTCACTACTTTCAGAAGAGAGAAAAAGGGCAAAGAAAAAGCGAAGTCCAAAGGAAAAGATAGAAAGAAAGAAGCTGCCGTATAAAGCAATTTAGAAGTCGAAGATGAATAACTCAAAAGTTCATGTGTCGACTCTATAAAAAGAGATTGCCAACTCATTCTAGTTCTGTGGGGGGAACCGTTTTTTTTATTTTAGTAACTTTTCTGCCACTGCGCACATATACTAAGAAAAAAAGACAGAGAAAGAAAGGAAGAAGAAATGGCTTCCTTGTGTTCATCGCTTCCTTCGCTATTATCATCACCTAAGAAAAGAATTTACGAGAGTCGCCCGTCGTTCATGAGGATTCAACAAGACAGTAGCAGTTCCTTCAACTACAAGAAGAACTAGATCCAGTTAAGAGTTCCAGCTGCGATTCATATCACGATTCTCACATCATCGAGTTACTTAAGGAATCGATAGTAGTTGTTTTTTTTTTTTCATTTACTAAGAACCCAGCTAGTTTCTGGATGGCAAATAATTCACTCTCAGTGTCAAAATAACTGCGTCATACTCATCTCATATGGAATCCAGAACATTTCTGGTGTTTTTCTGGTGTACAAAGAGATAGGATATGCAAAATGGTAAACTCAGGAGCAAAATACTTTCCCCATGTCAAAATATAGGAATGGAATAAGGTTTATTTTTTTTCCTTATAACGTTTCGTATTCCCAAATTATTAAACAAAGAATTCTAATAAATTTCACAAAATTTTGTTCTTCAACTTGTTACACATTGGAGAAAGTTTCTGGCTAATTACGTTCCAAAATAATTTTGCCTGAAAATTATTATTTATAAAAAAAAAAGAACAAAGTTGAATCAAAATAAAATAGTCTAAAACTTCTAACAAGGAAACTGTCTCCGGTGGAACACGAAAATCAGCATGAAACTTCCACAGTGCATTGATGATGTATTCAAATGAACACTCCTCTAGTACAACGTCTCGGAGTTTCGCAGAATACGAGTTACAGGGCTTCAAAATTTTCGAACTTTGTTCTGAACGCCTGAAGGGTAGGCAACACTCGATACATATGTGTTGAAGTTATGGTGCATTGGTACATTTCCCATTAACTTTTATATAAAAGGTTTCGCTGAAGATACTTTAAATGTTAGATTAAAGTTATTGATCAAGTTGACGTCTTAATTAATTGCTCTGATCCCTGCCAAATGCGAATATTATATAAATACAGGGTGACTGAAAGGAAATTTCCCATCCCGTTAACTTAGTAACTAATTGAATTCCAAGAGTAGTCCCATCAAGAATTCCCTTCCTTTTAACCTAAGGAAGAATGTGCCATCCTGGTCAAACATTGCATCCTGTCCCATTTTATTCTGGTCTAGTGGCAAAAAGTGAAATTTTCTTAAATAGCAACATGAGTCAAACGACACATCATGTCAATGGTATTTAGGTTCTATTCTTTAAAAAGAAGCATGTGATTATTTACTAGTTTATTTGAAAACTTTGCGAGAAATTACGTTTGCAACTCTCAAATATTATAAAGTGAAACTTGGTAGGTAAGGTAATATTTTACACTATTTAACGTTATGAGCGCTCCAACTGCCATCGTTAGTACAGAAGAATCTGGAAACTTTCACAATGATAAATTTCAACGTTCTATCTCGTGTTTTGTAATCCAATAGCACCCAACCCCTGTGATGAATACGTTACTGTCGCATTGGAACACATCATCAATACACTGTGGAAGTTTCATGCTAATTTTCGTGTCCCTCCGGAGACAGTTTCCTTAGGGTCAGTCCGCTTGAAATCACCGAACATGGTTGCTCGACCTATTTCAAAAAGATTATTATATACCTTGTTTAAGAATAGTTCGAAAAAGGTATTCATTTTTTCTATCCCCACTGATTAATTAATGGCTGCCATCTTTGTCTTGCGGCGCATGCCAAACTTTGTGTTTGCAGACGTTTACGGAAGATGTAATACGGTATGACCGCACTGGTTTATCATAGGACATTCAAACAAAAACCATGTACCGGTATTCATTTAACGAATGCTTCATCATTTTAGCCCTCTTCATGAAAAGCCTAAAATGTAATTGAACGTGTTAAAATGGTATACAAACGTGATTGTCTAAACAGAATAAATTCTAGCTTTCAGAGTGCTGTTCCGCACGGAAGGAATTGAATGCCAAAGCTTATTTCTGTACGCTATTACACATCAAAATATGTTGAATGTATACAGAATATGAAGGCTGATATATGGTTCCGTAATGTTTTATTAATTTTTGAAAATCGTAAAAACTCTCAATTTATGCATATTGGAAGCCCAATATCTCTGGTGGGATAAAATATAAAAAAATAATATTTTCATATGTTATACACTTGTATAAGGAGAACATATGGAAGATATTTCAACAATGATATTTGAGTTTGAGCAGAGTTACAGATTTGAAAATACTCGTCCGTGCTTTACTGAACATATTACCAAACCACGCACGAGCATTATAAATCCCCACTTTGCAAATCTGTAACTCCGTTGAAACTCAAATATCATAGTTGAAATTTCTTATGTGTTTTCTCCTCTGAAACGTACATAACGTGTGGAAATCTTAGATTTCTCTCTGCTCTCCTACCAGAGATATTGGGCCTCCGAAACTATTATTCATCCGCAATTTGTAAATTTGTAATCAGTTCAAACTCAAATATCAAACTTAAAAAAGTTCCTAAAATGTACGGTGTTCATCTTAACTTTCTGAATACTTTAATATAATACACCGTTAATAGAAAAAAAATATGTTATTTTATTATGTATTTTATTAACGTATTCAGGGAATCAAATGTCAAAGTTGAAATTTCTACCATATATTCTTATATAATTGCATAACATTTGAAAATATAAGATCTTTGTTTGCATGCCGTAGTTCAGTCATACTTCTAACAATCGAAGGAAGGGTACAGGAAGATAGTTGCAGTATAGAATCCTCAAATTAGTCGTCTAAATAATGTGTAATATATAACTTGATTTTCTCTTTTCCTTCTCTCATAAACGCTGTATGTTATTTAAGAACTGAAGGGTATATGGAAAGAATGGAAATGCCGTAGGAAGGAAATTTATCGTAAAGGCATTTTAAAGTGTAACTGTCCCATGTATTTAATACCGCTGTAACTTGCGGATCATTTTCGTTTCTTGACAGAAGCATTCCTAGCAGTTACCTTTCATTGTATACTAGTTGTTACGGGTGCAAACTCTTTTCTTTATGGACACTCCCCTTTGTTTTCCTGTACACTTCAACTTACATGGACTGTCCACAAATATTTGAATTGAATCTGCCATACTTACTTAACCTGTATCATTTCCTCCCTTTCTGAAGCTGATGAGATTCATAGACCATTGAATAATCTCGAAGTTGTTGCCTGTTCGTACTTTACAAGTGTAATAAAGAGACACTATCCGAAAGACATTCTGAACGAATCCGAATATCGAACGAAAGATTCTCTACAGCACGAAAAGTGTGGTGGAACGGTTACCAAGTGATTGGATATTGTGTGACGGAACTGCTGGATCACTTCCATATCATCAAGCCCCCTAATCAGAGGTAATATCACATAAGTTACCAAGCTTCCAACCAGCAATCAACTAAAGTGAGGCGAGGAAAGAAAAGTTCTAGAAGAGTTCTTTTTGCTTCTGTAAAAGTAAAGTCCTATCCTTGCTTCGTGTCCGAGAACTCACGAGAATGGTTTTGCGTTGCGATGATGCGTATAGCAAACTCTGCTCTGTTCTATCTCTCGCCTCTGTACTCTTCAAAGGATTCGTCGGTTATATGAGGTGTGCAGAAAATGTTCAGAGAAAGTTAGTTCTTCAACAAAAGAATTCAACTAAGCATGTGGTTGTTGAAAAAAAAAGTCTTCTCTGTGTTCACTATTGTTGAGAATTTACGAGCTGAAATCAGTTTAAAAGTTATTAACAAAGTTTTTTATGAAGAAGTTTTACTTGGGAACAGTTCTATAACAGAAAGTTTTAAATCACAAAGCTGGGCTTTTATAAGAAGATTATCATAAAATTGATCACCGGACGGACGGTTTTAGGTTAACCTTTCCTCCCTGAAGGGCAAGGAATAATGTAGCTTATACGCTTTGTGATATGCATATAAAATCACAATATGAAAAAGAAAGATCGATTACGTCAGAGATTTTGTTAGGATTTTCTCTCTACGGGATGTAAAGCCAAGCTCGAAGGATTTAAGTAGAGTTTTTGTTGTTGTTTTTTGCCTTGTTTACATTACCATGGTAATGTTGACCTAGATTTTTAGTAACGTGAATGGAAGTTACCATTATCGCGAGTTTGAAATTTTACCAGCGTCAACTTAACGACTGTTATCTTCTTAGGTTGGTAATCTAAACGAAAGTTAGGCCTTAAACGAGCATCACTTCGTGAGTTCAGTTCTTTCGCTTTCGAAACAGATAGCACCCTTGTAATGACTATTGCTTTAATAGTATAGAAGAATTATGGCAGAACTAATCTACAAAATATTACGCTATAATCAATTCATTTAATGTTGATTATTTTATACTTTGACCTCGATGGAATCCAACCTTTTGCTTAGTTCCGTGATATACTCACAAGATGGCAGCACAAGCACGAAAACCAAGCTTGGACTGAACGGAAATTAGTTTTACCCATAATTATAATAGCATCGTAATGATTTGAATAATCAAAGCATTTCCAGTTCCTAAAAATTTTGAAGTTAGGGAATGAAAAAACACGATTGACTTTGACATCGAAAGGCGTTACCAATCATAATATTCTACTTATAGGAGCTCGAGACAAAATCAAAACACCATGATGTACCCGTTAAAAACTTCACTCAAACCGAAGATGACTGTTTACCAAAACGAACGGAGTCTCGAGCTGGCTCGTCTCTCCAGTGCCGGTTCCAACGGGGCTTGAATTTCGGTCCTCTACCACAAAAGACGTTAAGCGGCACCTGGCAAATTGTTGGCTTCACACTCTGACGTTATTACTGGAAGGTGCTCTACAAAGCTGAATCTAGGTCTACGCTTGATCTTAGACCAAGTGAAGTGGGTCGACCATCCCAACCACAAGAATAACGAAAATCGAAGTTTAATATCGAAGATTATGACGCTGTTGTCTGGTCTTGGTTTATTAAAGTTTCCTGTCTGATTTTTAGTCAAACTCTCCATGCTAGGCTCTCCTTCAGGGATTTTTATAATACTTTAGAAATCCCGTGAAATGTTCTGTTTCCGTGTAAACCTTGCTGCTGCCAGCTGCAAAGGCTCTCCTTAATCGGATTTTGAGTTTCTTGTGTCCACAGGACGACCAATAGAGGAGTCAAAGGACATCTTTAGGACGTCTAAAGTAGATTCGATGGTTACGTCCAGTGGATGTCCATATAAGGATCGATTATGGCAGTAACATGACGGCCTGATACAAAGATGCCTAAAGGTCATAAAGTAACCATTCCGTGTTGAGGGATAAAAAGACGGAACGTAAACACATATCTTTTCGTTAGAAAGCCAGCGTCTTACCAACTCGACTACGCTGCCACGGATAAGTAAAGACCAAACCAATATACTATAGAGGGTCAGAAACGCCGTTGTACGAACTCTGAAGACATAAATTAAGTTACTGCGACTGTTTATACGTACTACCCTACGTTTTAATCAAATTGTTAATATTCATTTCAAAGCAAATCAGTATATTTCATGCAAAACACTGGCTTCACTTCTTTATGTCCACAAGCAAGTAATTCCCATGTGAAGCGACATCACATCAAGTGGTTTAAAGTGGGCCAGTGTTGATCAACACTAATGATGTGGGTCGCACATGGGACTCATGTTGGCCCCATGTTGTTGTGCTGCTTGAGATATGTCATCCATCATTTTCTGTATAAAACTTCCAATTACTCTGATACGTAATAAAGTTAAAAAAATTAACTCTGTACAGGGATTCCACCAGGATTTTCAGTTTTGGAGTGTAAAGTCAAAATTGGGAAGGGGTGTACGTGGAGTTTCGGATGGTTTCTAACAATTTTTGACCATACAAATGTTAAAGTTGGGGTGCTCTGGAGAATTTAGGGATCGTGACACCCCTTCCACAGGTACGGGGTCTGGCAGAATCTGTAGTTTTGAGTTTCCAGTTTCGGACGTGTTTTCGGCGTCCATTGGAAGTACAAACATGGATCTCTTTGGGATATCCAGTTTTTTTTACTTGTCAGGTAGTGTAATTATAATTTACACAATACCCACTGAACAAATAGTAATTTATTAAATATTACAGCTCCACTCGTAGTAAAGTCCAGAATATAACATCGAAATCAATCAACGTAGCAATAATCTTCTCCGAAAATGTACGTATAAGTGATTTTTGTTCGACGAGTCGAATAACTAATGCGCGTGCCCAGCAGTACAATCTTCCTGGTAGAAGCCTTCCAATCTTGTAAATGTCTACGCTGAAGGAAGAAGGGCATTCCAATTTTAGAGTAAAATAAGAATAAAAACGAGTTATGACTCCACCTCACTTGGGTCATACATCATGAGGAAGGAAACTGTCTGGCTCCTTTCAGATCTTTTCCATCTCTGCGCGATGGGTAATATTTACAGCAACCGAAAATAGTTAATGTCACTCGAAGCAGACAGACAGAATGTGAATCTCTTGTGCACGTATGGATCTATAAAAGTGTGTGTGTGTGTTAGAGAGAGAGAGAGAGAGAGAGGAAGGGAGAGAGAGAGAGAGAGGGAGAGAGAGGTTTCAGAAAATGATTTCTGATGGGAAATCTGTTTGTTGATAGGCAAAGAAACCATCAATCATTTTGATTTTTTTGCTAATCCCCACCCTTACTCTTCCCTTTGAGGGAATTATTTCCCTGTGAGAAAACGAGAAATCAATTGATTAAATTGTGAATGCGCCAAGCAAGCAAACAAACAGACAAACAACAAAATTCACTTCATTTTTATCAAAATAACAAAGTTCAATTCAATATGTTTTTTTTCGCTATTCTTTGGTGCAATGGTAAACGTATATAGTTGTTTTTTCCACACAATGTTGATTTGAAAACATTTTAATGTGATATCTAACAGCAGTAGAAATTGCGAAAATGGCAAACACCTTCTATGTATTTCGTTCAATATGACTATTCGTTATTCTGGCTACCCACTGTATCTAAATTACACATTTGAGAGGAGTCAGAAAGAAAGGCAGTTAACCCACACCTACAGGAGTTCATGTCATGTATCATTGCTTGTTGTCGGACGGCTCCAAGGTCATTCGATAGTAAACAATGATAGATTGCAAGCGGATGTCATAGGAATGCAAATAGTATTAACATCTTTTTTCTTCTTGTGTGGGTTAGACACTTCTTTGACTAAACTTATTTCCGTGGTTTATAGTGACTATGATTCTGACCCTTCTCTGTCGTTTACGGTTCTTGTCTCCCTGAAGATGAGAAGAACAGCCCTAATATTAAAGATACGACTCCACCATTCGTCTCATATGGGGTAAGAGAAATCCTCAGTGACGGTGATTGACGTATGTAGGGTTTCAACCTCCCCAAGATTCCTTGTGACTTTCACCTTCACCACCACAACTCGAATCCTGGGTCTCCTCATATTACCAAAATGTACATTGTCTGAGTGTTAAGTATTAAAATTAGATTTTAATAATACTAGTAGAAAATTTCATTTTCTTGTTTTAAACAGAAGTTATTTCATCTCTTTTGTACTGATAGCAGTTTCCTCTGTGTCTGTGTGTGTACAATCCTAATATTATTAGGTGTCCTATGAATTTTACTTATATCAATAACGACCATACCTTCACACGTATGAGTGTAATCCAGGTAAAAAGGTCCAGTTAGAATTTTCCAGTAACCAAATCCTTGATTGTGATGAAAATTAGAAAGAAGAATCTTCGTAATGCGGTGTACAGTCAAATTCATAAGAACTGGCCGATTCTAACAGTTTCTATGTCCTAAAAAAGTACACATTACGATAGTATAAAATCCGCTAAAACATGGTGAACAAATAAATTTAATACCATAACCATAATAATAGGTCAAATAATGTTAATATGGCAACTCGCTCCTTAGCATAGAAAAAGATATCGTAATAAAAATTGTAAACTTGCATTAGTCTCACCGAGGGGCTACGCCCTTCCTCTGAGATGTGGTGTACACGAATCAAGACGAAACTGACTCTACATTACACTCACTCATTGATTTTGCGATTTGCACATTCAACTCGCCTGAATGTCATCGACGTTTCTCAAATTTGTAGTTGTATCCACTCACACAACGTAAGCACAAAAAGTAACAAAACTTGAAAAGGTTTAAACTTGTAGTACACATGCCCATACCATACCGAAGCATCTAGATAGTGGCGATAGGGCTCAATATACTCTGTAGTCGCCCCGCATTGCTCTGTGTGTATCTCAGCGTTCCTGAACCTGGAGAGAACTTAAGGGAGTCAGGCGACCCACGACTTGCCTCTCAAGAACTACCCAGCCATTCTCTTATAGAGCTCAAGTCCATGGGTGGTTAGTCCATTTGCTGGATGTCCTCGGCTGCAAGGGTGTTCTTCGTCATCCCAGCCCAATGTAGATGGGCATTGTCGTCCATGCTCAGGAACTTTGGTAAACTTTATTTTTATATGAACCAGTCTAGTCACGGACATCGGCCCGTCACGATTCACCTTTAGCTGTTAAAATCCACACCCATGCTCCTTCCGGGACTAGAACCCTTGACCTTCGAGCCG
This sequence comes from Lepisma saccharinum, assembly GCA_022664845.1. NCBI lineage: Eukaryota > Metazoa > Arthropoda > Insecta > Zygentoma > Lepismatidae > Lepisma > Lepisma saccharinum. The sequence goes on along the minus strand of JAGDQP010005756.1, from coordinate 36,394 downwards.
ATGGCCTACCGCTCCATGTAGAGCAGTTTTGGTTCAACTACACTCCCAGAAAGTCAAATATATCCTTGAAGTATGACGTCACAATACCCCTGAGCTGTGATAATACCCCTGTTTAACACAAGGAGTAATAATGTAAGTGCACCTAACATTATGCCTGCCACACCATTACCCTCGAGCCCCATACAAGTCGTGTTCGAGGGCGTTGGATGGGTTGAATTTTCTCTCGGGTTCACGTCAGTACTTACTATCGAGACTCAAACGCGACTCATTATTGTTCCAATATTCACACACTGTGATCCCTGCACCACCTTGCATAAGCTCTCGTGCGACTCGCTTATATCAGAATTTACCGCACGGTCTTAGGTCATACAATCTTTGTTCACGAAAACACAGTTTGCACAGGAGTGCACATCAACACGACTTAACACCACACACTCCGAGCAGCAGTCTGCACTCCCTGGGTTTCTCTTACGTTTGCACCTTTTCTGATGTGTGATTTGTTCTCTTTGGCAACAGCGCTGTCAATTATGTCCTTTGTATTGCCAAAAGAAATAACTACGTAGAAACTTCAGGAACGTTTGATAATGTTCTAATGAATGTAAGTGTAATGTAAGTGAAAACTTACTTTCGTCTCCGAAAATGGACAAAATGCACAGAGAAATTGATATCTTACTATAATGAACTTGGATCGATCATCAGTGTTGCCAAACAAGAACCTTTTCATAAATTATTACTTCAATTAGAAACATGTATATACCAATATTGATCATATACCAATGTGACCCATTTCACCAAATTCAATATTCGTAGATTTCAAGCACAGATCTATGATTTCAAGTTAATATTGCCAGTTCAATGACGCAAGTCCGTAGACTAAAGTACCATCGCAGCTATATTTATGGTAGGCTCTGCGTAGAAGAACTAGTATTACCCTTATTTTCAATTCAATACAACTCAATTCAATGTGTGTAGTGGGAACCAATGAAGATATACAATATACGTAGTTTTAGAGGGAGAGGTAAAAAGAATATTAAGGAACAAAACGAAAAGAAAATTAATTGGGTAACTTGTAGGCTGCTAAATAGTAAATACTAAATGAAGAGGCAGTGAAACCGTTTATTGAACGTCATCTCATCTTCATTTTACTCCTAACAATGGTCTAAATGCTTTATGTACTTTTAAAACTTGTAAGCCTTCTTGTAAAAGATCACATTCAAAGCATGATTTCAAAAATATTACGTAATTCTGTCTTTCCTTTAATGAATATTTACTCTCTCTCTGTCTCTCACCCATTTCTTCCTTCCTTCCTCTCTTTGCTACCTCTTCCGAGAAACTTTGGTTTCACTTCTAGCTTGGATTTGAAGTGAGGTCACAGATCCCTTTGTATCTCTGCACCAAACAAGGATGTTTTAGAACGAGAAAAACTCAAAGTGGAATTTATTAATGAAAATCCGTATGATTGTTGGTGCTAGTAGTGTCATTACATTGCGTTTTGCAGAAGCCTTAGAGTTACCCTCTTTTGTTACTGAAGAAGCTTCTTGATAAAAGAGGTGAAAAGATGAAAAGAAGAAAAAGAAGAAGAGCAACGAGAGGCTTTCCAGATGGAACGGATGAAAAGGAAAACGAAGACATCTAACTCATTTCGTTCTTTCTTCATTTCTTCTTCTTCTTCGCTTTCATCGCCACCAACGAGTTTCCCTCCAGAAGGCAATGTTGCCAGAAGAAAAGCAGCAGAAGGGAATTCCAATTCAAGAGATCTTTGATAATCCTGGTCGCAGGACAATTGCCATACACAAGCCACTCTTTCACTCTGTCTGTTGGGACCTTGGCGGCGACCGGCGTCTCGTATTCTCTTCCTTATTATACTTCAAAAGAGTCGGAAAATAGAAAAGGGGGAAGAGAAATAAAAAAAGAAGGAACGAAAGTCTATGACGACAACAGAAAATTGTTCCAACTCTTCGTCTTCATCGTCTCTTCCTTTCTCATACTACACAGTTTTCCGGAAGCAGAAGAAGTATTTTCTCTAGAAGGTAAAACGCACACTACTTTCACACAAACACACAAAATGAAAGGGCGGAAACGGTCGAGGGGTGTTGGTAGTGTGAAAAGTTGGTAGGAGGGTTAAACTCTATCCTTCCTCTATAGCTTTTTTGGAGACAGGGAGTAGAAGAAGGGTTTCCTTTTTTTCTTTTTTTTTTAATAATGTCTCAATATGCATCCTCGACTTTCAATTGTTCCCTGTGGTAATCACAGGATCACAATGGCGATAAGACAAATGTAAGGCGAAAAAAAAGTGAACAAATACTGGAGAAAATTAGTCCAGAAACAATTTAAAGATGCAGTATCGTTGGTTGTGCTGGAACGAAAACTTTTCAGCAATAGCTTCTGTTGTTTCCACCGAAACACCTAGCTTAAATTACAAACAGAAAATAAGCGTTGTCATGGTTCTCTTTGTTTTACATAGGGACATAACATAATGCATGTCAATAATGCATAACAACGGAGTACAATTTGTATGTTCATTTGCACTGTACTTTGATGAGTAAGCAAACAATATCGACAAGTTGTGATCTAGTTCTATGAACTGATTCAACACTTCTACAATGAAAAACCACTTCTAGAAATATCAATTCCAGTACTGAAGCGTTTACTAACTAAAGAAAAGGTTTTAGTTTCAGGTTGAACCGTGCAGTTTCCTAATTCAGATATCGAAAACAATTCGAAGAAAAATCGATATGTGAAAATATCGAACATACATATTCATAATCAAAATTGTTAGAAATCTAAATAAATCGCATTAGCCTTGCTTTTTGGTAATGTTATGGTTTACTGGCCCTTGAAATTTCTTACAACTTTTCCAATCAAAATAGCCTTTATCTCTCAATACTAAGCACGCTACTTCATATCAGTCTCTTTGCACTATCTCAAAATATAAACCAAGTCAAAACTATCTACGTGTTCCTAAGAATAGGCTGCTAATGAACCTTATAATTAAAGGTGCCAATATAATTGCTAGGAGAGTTCGGATAAGACAATATTTTGGCGTATCTTTAGACAATCTCTAAACAACATTAGGAACATTATGTACTCGAACCATGTTAATTGCAAATAAAGTCATTTCAATCGAACAATTAGATTCCAACTACCAATGGATGTGATTGAAGTATATTATAACTAGAGGGTAGATTTATGTATAATGTCTATTTCTTTTCATCTCGAAGGAACCGGTAAGATGAGGTATTTTGAATTTATTCTAGACCAGTAGGGAGTGATTTTTATGGTTAGTTTCTAGAAAGGGAGATTAGAATGTTTGGACAAGATACTACCAAAAATGGAATATGACCGTGATCTTGACAATGAATTCTTGTTTACGACAGTCTGCTGTTAATGGATATGAAACAAGCGTTTGTGAGTATTGAAATTCTAAATAAGTTATAATAATTTACAAGTCAGTTAACAAGGAAGAGTTCAACAGTTAAATTTATATGCTTGCTTAGATATGTTTAAGAATGATTGAACTTCTGAGTGGTCAGAACAGATTATTTGGTAATAATAAGAATACCAATATGTGAAAGTGTTGTGTGATAAGAGTGTTCTGGAGGAAAGGTGTGTTGCTAATTGTGATTACGTATATGATTCAGCATTGATTAAGAGCTATAGTGGTATAACTACAGATTGATTAATATGGAAGAAACAAAGATATGACTTTATGAATTGTACATCTAAGTCTTATTTCATGCTATACCTAGGTTATGCTGTATATCATCATTAAGAAAGTTAGCAACTAAGAATCTCCTTTATATCTATGAGCATCCTTTATATCTACGAGTATGGACAAACAAATGATATGGGTATAAAACTTGAAGCAAACACGTGCCTCCACAAATGATGAAATTATATATATATCCAGACCTATTCCATGTAGGTGTATATCATTGGAATGGGATCAGTAGTACGGAGTAATTGGAAGACATTTGAGGAGGTACCCGCATCCAAAATATACCTGGAAGAAACACTGTTTACAATTTCCAGATGGTATGAATGCTCCATGCTGTTTGAATCTAATTGTTTCTTGCATTACCGACTGTTTCGTACTTTGAACTTTGATAAATAAAACCATTACCTTGCTGAACTGAGAATGCATATTATGATTAGCAGGAATATTTGAAGGATAGAATCTATTATGAAGCAATCCTTGAAAATAGATATTGGTACATTGATACCTGCGGTACAATTTGTTTGAATAATTGCTGGTACTTTGAAAGACGTTCAGGTGATAAAAGAGCTTTGTCGTCTTTCGTCCCCATTGTAATGTCGTATTGGATGTGCTGTTTTATGTTGTCCCCATTGTAATGCCAAAAACATGTACGTTTTATGCATTTTTGTAGTCCCTATGGTTTCTTACAGGCACGTAATATCTTCTGAGTATTATCGTTATGTCAATTCTTTTATATTATCATATATTGAAAGCCTCTTTAAAGGTTCTTTTTTAATTTTGCGGTCATTTCTTTTAACTTTACGAATGTTGTTTTACAGCCGATATTTAGTGATGTTTTTACGGAATTATGTTCCTCATCTTAGTAATATGCGAACTGGGGAACAGAACTTATTGTATGTGATGAATAAAGCCCTTTGCAACTGAAAAGATAGTGGGATATTATAAGTTAATTAAGTTAGTGAGGAAAAGGCAAGCTCAGAAAAAGTGCTAGATACCAGTCTTGTAAGAACCGAAAATGTCTGTAAATTCACTATAAGAAAGTAAGCTTGTAGGAATTATTAAGTTTTTGAAAAAAGTACTTTCGCTCTCTGACAATTCAAGAAAACCTGAGAAGTAAGTTGGTGGGGAAATATTTAAACATAAATAAATATTTGGGTTACTTTAATTAATGAAAATAAAATTTGCAGGATTTGTTTTAAGGCACAATGACTTTAAAACAAGAAAATTACAGAAATTGTTTACATACAGAAACGAGCTTATAAATAGTTGAATAACCGCTCATATTACAAAAGTTCTTTCGTTAAACACCAGTAATAAATATGTATGAATGTTTGTGGAAAGCTAACTATCTTGATAGGTGTACAATTAAGTTATATTCAATTCGATTAGCATTTATTCTGTTTAATTTTGTCTTAACTAATGAACCAAAGGGCACACCCAATATCAAAAGAACACCAAGAGCTAAACCACTGCAGGTTCATCGATCAGAAGGGACAGACAATTTTGAAAGATGCATGCAGATAATATTAATGAATGATTATAAGCAACTTCAAAAGAATCTCGGTATCACAATATGGTGCAACTTATTGTAAATGTTGAGCAGATAAATTCAAGTAATTGTCGTTCACTCGGTATAAAAGTTGTTTTCAATACTCTTCTGCAACTTCAGGTACAACTCTAAATAAGTTGAAGATATTAAATGATAATCATGTTAACGACGACATTATTCCATTTTAATTCGATTGGAACTAAAGTATACATATGCCATGTGGAATGCCAACTTACAGCGTGATAACAATGGAACAGATTGCATCCAAATTTCTTAGTCTTCTCACATATTCTATATAGAGTAGTTTCTACTCCAACTTTGAGTCTTATATTTACCTTGTGGTTAATTATCAAATTTCGATCCTGGATCAAAATGGAGAACTTTGATCATGATACTTCTATAAGTATCCTACCAAAAATATAATCGACAGTACAATTCTACGATTAAAATATTTAAGTACCATCTACTAAAACCAGAGTGGATAATCATGCACTCATCCAAGGCAGAAAATCGAGTAATGTATGCAATACCTCGCCGATATGTGTGTGGTCTTCCTATAACAAACTGGCAAATACCGATAAAGATTTTGGCTTATTCAGTGTGGCCTAAGATAAATTTAAAGGTAAAATGTCAACCCTAATCTCAGCAGAATCTTTCGGAGAAATGCAAATATGACCACAGGTATTATTATGCTATGAACATTAAGTAATTTCTATAATTGAATTGGTCATAGTTAAAAGCGGACATGTGTTATATATTTTTAATGGCACATCTCCCCTTTTCACAATAACTTATTCAATTGAACAAAACGTGTGTGTGTAACGTAAACAAGAGATAAAATCTGTTCCTGAGAGACAGACCCACGTAAGTCCAATTTTGGCCAAAACAATTAAAGCAGATTTTTACAGTATTCGAAAGGCCCACACAATGGTTGCATGATTCTTGTTGTAAACATGTGAAATAATGTAAAAAAAAATGTTTATTGTCTAGCTTGTCCATTTAGTGTCTATTTGAAAGAAGTAGCTTTTTCTCTTTTCTCGAAAACAAGGATTTGTGACTTACACAGATTTGGTTCACAGGCACAGAAATATAAACTAAAGATTAGTGTGAATTCAGTGCAAGGTGGATTTTGCCTGTGAAGTTATAAAGAAGTTAGATTTCGTTGGATCTTGAATTTTATTTTTAAAGCCTTTAGGCAACTTTGGCGCAGGCCGAATGGATGATGGTGAATGAATTGGTCGAATGAAGAAAGTAAGAGGAAGCGGAAGAATCCCGAGAAAACCCATACACATGGTGTCTGTCAACCACAAAGCCCACATGAGATGATCAAGGATCTAACTGACGAACCTAAGGACCAGAGGTGAGCGCTCTACTATTAAACCACTGGTACCCAAGTTGGGCTTTGTCTGTTAAGCTATATTTTAACCTGTCGAGAAAAATAATGTTTCTAAGTTGGGGAACGTGAACGATTGAAGCGTTGCAAATAGTCAAGGGTCAATTGTAATAAAGATATTTTCAAACAACAAACTCCTTGGACTGTTTATATAATTTTAGCGAAAGAGACACAGATAGCGTTAATGCGTGTGTGCCTATGTATTGTTGTAGATAGAATAAAATTCAGCCAACAGATGACTGACAGAGAGTCAGAATTTATTGCCAGGTGACGAAGAGGTTGATCTAGCAATTCTTCTTTCATATAGAGCTAAAGAGAGAGAGAGCAATAAGAATTTAGTGCATCAGACGCTCTGCTCTATTTTCTCTTAGTCTGGTTGCGAGCGTGACAGATTGCACCTCGCCTGGTGCCGCCACCACCAAAAGAAACAGACAGGCCTTCTCTGCGTCTATCCTTTTCCTCTTTTCCATCTCAGCCATTTCTTGAGCTGTGGAAACTCGAGAAAACTGTTTGAGTAAACTTACTTCCAGATTCAGCTGCGACTGGCGATTTATCTGTGCCTGGGAAACTGGTGTGACGCTGCTCAATAAATCTCACCCCCCCTTCTCTTGTCCCTTTTTCTTCGTGCGGAAAAGACGGATGTAGAAAGCCGAAGGAGAAAGCCTTTCTCTTTTCTCCGTCATCGCTGTTTGGATTTGGCCTCTTAGAGTCAATAACAGATCACATGGACTGATTTACAGTTATTCGCGTTCAATATCCTATTATAATGTATACTACCAAAGGATTAATACGAGTTAGTAATATACGTACTCATTTCTACAATAATTGTAGTTCTACGCGTATGTTTACTGATGGTTCCAAAAATTCCACAATATTTGCTCTCAAAAAATGTTATTACTCTAATGTTCAAACTTAAAGCGGAACAAAACAGTTTTAACAGATACAACACACTATTTGAGACACACGGAGGTATATGTAACAATAGTATAACTGTAAAGAAAGAGAATGTTTCAATGAAAAACACATAGTGTAGTCTAGCTAATGCTATAATAGCAAAATAATAAAGAAATACAATGAAACGGTATCAGAACATGATGTCTAAATAAACCGAAGTAGACAGTGCTATGGTGTAAACTATGATTGTATCCTATAAGTACTGGTAGTAGTAGTAGTAGTAGTAGTAGTAGTAGTAGTATCATATACTTCTCATATACCGAACGACCATGTGTGTAAGATAGAAGTATGTCCTTTACTAGTACCAATCTCCGCGGAGTATCTATAGTCCATCCAACAAAATATACTTTATATCTTTCTAGGCTAATATTTGAATTCAATGATAATACAGGACATAGATAGCATTGATGTACTCATTTAATGGGAGTAATTAACATCACAACGAAGCAGTAACATGAGAGAGCAGGTCTCAGATATTGGACTTCCAAATAGTCCACACTATTCATCATCTCGGTGTAGATATACATGTCAATTATGTACTAACATGCATGTATAAGAATTTCTTTCTTCTAAGCATTACAATCACCATATCGGAGTATTCCTTATTTGTAGTTCCAGCCCATCAAATATATGTTCTTTTGTAGTAACCGCGTAAACAAACAAAATCTAACTAACCAATATGTGCAAACCTTATTCTAATATTGTCGTACAATGTAAACAGATCATATAGAATAAATCACTGGAGACAACCCCTTGAGAAGTAATTTAATAGGGTATTTTGTTACCTTAAATTTGGTTAAATACAGGTCTGACCATCGAGCTCTACCTAAACTATACTGGAGTGACTACTTAGTGTTGAAAGATAGACGCCAGAGCAAATATTTAAACTCGTTTGTCCACTTCCAGTCTAATCCGATGTGGACCAAATTTTGAGTTCTAACTCAGTTTTGTACACTTGATATCGCTGTGTGACCCGTTTTTTGATTTAAGCCTTAATTCGTGAGTTATTCATGTCAGAGTATACCGTACTCTGCATCCAATAGAAAATAGTGCAAATAATATTTACGTTTTTAGCAAGAATTAAGACATAAATTAAAAAACGGGCCACACAGCGATATTAAGCGTAAAAAACTGAGTTAGAATCGAAAATTTGGTCCACATTGTTTTAGACTGGAAGTGGACAAACGAAATTAAGTTTCCTCTCCGCTCCCTAGCTTCACATATTCATGAAATGTTCAATGGCTGCAGTCAGTCCAGTATCGTATTAATGGAGGTCGATGGGTCTGACAAGATGCTGGAATAGCTCACGGTATGCCGCACAGTTGCCAGAATTGTATCGCTGTTATGAGATAATACACTCTGTTAACGTGCCTTTTTAGCATACCTTCGTGTTACAACAAGGGTCTCAAGATATGTGTTGTTCCTGGTCAAATTGGTTTGCTTTCGTTTTGAACACTATCTGTGATTTAGTACCAAACATTTAAATTACAGACCAGAACTTCTCGAACCATCCGTCGCCGTTTTCTTGTTCGGGGAGTGCAGAGGTCCTATACTGGCTGGTTGGATAATGCTCGTAGATGGTGGGACATGTTGAAGGGGGTTCACAGTTTGAGCTGTTATTACTTTTATGGAAACAGGAGATTTCGCTTTCTCTTACTGTGTTGCCTACTAACATGTCGTGAAAGGTACTGTTATAAGATAGAGCCAGCCTTTGCCTTTCAAAGGCTCAGCAATATTGAACTGGGAAAGCGTTCCATAACATCTCCAAAATGGCATCAGTCTCAGATGTCAGATTTGAGTTCGTGATCACATGTCATTAGTAGATGGTTTTAGGCTGTAGAAATTGAACGTACATTGTTGGACCTGTTGGAAGTACACTAAAATCATTAATAGCTGCGATAACCATACTTCATAGTTGACATTTTGAGACCCACGATCTCAGAGGTGTCGATAGCCAAACTGAAAAACCAAAGCCCTTCATTACCTGTGCTAAGTTGTTTACGGTAAGGTGATGATAGGAGCCCAAAGGCACCAACATCATAATGTTAATACTCCCACTTTATGGAGATAACTAATTTATAAAAATACACGTGTAAGTGTACGTATTTTGTCTTTAAATCTATAAGAAACTAAACATCAAAAACTTCGCGACCTATACAACGTACTTGGGGATTGTGAGACGAGTTCAACTAAGGGAAAAGCTTAGAGAATGCTTGGTAAACCACGATATAGGTGTCCGAGATAGTTCTTAAAGTGAACAGGAAACAATTGCTAAAACCGAATAAGTTAATAAAAATATTTTGTTTTTCAGACAGGAGAAAAACTTCACTTGACTTATACCAACGTTCTGGGGCTTTCGCAGATGTTCAACTGACTCTATCACGGAATATTTCTTTTTCGACAAAATAGTCCTACTAGCAGAGAATAATAATGTGTCAATTATCCGAAAAAGATATTTTGATCTTGTTCAGCTTTATTTATAGATTGTACGATTTGAAAGCAAAAAGAAGGGAAATTTAAACCTTTAGTGGTGAAGTTGGCAACATTGTTTAAATGCTTAAGGTTTCTTTTTAGTATTGTCTTCACATCATTGTAAAATAACAGACAAATGATAGCAATAAAGCGTGGTGTTATCACCACCAAAGAGTTTATTTTTATTCCTGTTTCCCATTCCAACGTGCTAAACTGAGTTTTGTAGCCATTTCAATGATGCCCAGAACGCTTTACTGCAACATAAATTGCTCTTTTCTTAAAAGAAAATAGATATTTTAAATAGGAACTGGTTGCAATTAATTTAAAAGTTTTGAACTGTTGTCTGTTCTTATGGTCAATATTTATAGGTTGGATTTTTTTCTTAAGTGTATTTACAGTGTATACAAGGGTTATGTAAATGGGGAAGGAAAGCTGTGACTTCAAGAATATCCGCATGCCTCGCGTTTTGTGTCTGAAGCTCTTGTGAAAGTATTAATAAAGTAGTATAAAGGAAAAGACATTTTTTAAAAAATAAGTTATTTGTCAGTCATTTCCTGCAAAAATCTAAATTTATTTTCATGTCTACTGTGTACAAAGTGTAAGAGAGCCTTGACTACGAAAAAATCTTTGGTAATTGTCAGCCAACCAAAGCTTGACAGTTGTAGCAGCGACGTAGTCTGAAACAACTGCGTCTACTCTGCCTGACCTCAGATGCCTAAAGGACTTAAAACTAAATTCAAAACTATATCTACTGTATAAATCTGTACTGTACAGTGCCTACCGTACATAAGGCATAGCCCATCGTTTGAGGAGCACGAGTAGAAGACGTAGGTTGATCACAGACGCAATATACCGCAGACTCAACGTTTATGGAGCTAAAGAGATGACGTCATTAAAGTTTTCAACGATGTTGAAATTAAATGATAGGCCAAAATTGAAAAACAGAATCCGAACGTGAAAACATCAGTCCGCCGTGCGGAGGAAGATGAAGAAGAGAAGAAGAAAACTATGACAAGACAACTGTTAATTCGATGGATTTTCAGTATATTAGTTTTCAATCCCTACAGACAAACATGTTGGATGCTTACGTTCACAGAATAACTAATCACTTTACCATTCTCCTAAATTCTAGTTGTTACATCAATGTGGTGCCCGAACAGGGACTAATTCATTTTCATAAAGCTTCGTTGCTGGTGCGAAACGTAGAACGGATAAAATGTCCACTATGTCACACAAAACCAGATCCACCAATCGTGTATCCTCTTTCTAGCAGCTCTTCGTTATCTACCTACTTTATGGTAGCTCAGGTTCTTCCACTATCCATTAACAATAATACCGTTCGCTTTAAATTTACAATAAAATATCGAATTGCTCGTTTGTATGAGATGGCTTGTCTGTTGCCCAGACTTTAATCCGACTGAACATCTATGGAATGAATTCTAGTGATGGTTTAAGGGACAGGTGAAACCGATTGAAAGTACTATCGAGTTGTTTCGTCATGTCGGTGGGGGAACGGAATAAATCTTCTGCGGGTATCTAACGCAAGCTCAAGTATTCTACCAGAATTCTCAGTTTCGGGGTATTAATACAGTTTTTCTTTTCTGTCGATTTTAAGCGTAATGGTGTTGAAGTAAAGGCTGTTCGGGAGTTTGGGGTACCTCTCCCATTTGGAGATTCTAGAAGAATCTCTGCGCAAGCTAATGGAGTGTTTATCGGAAAATACAGACTGTGATAGTAGCGAAAGGCGGACCTACGTCATATTGACACCTAATCCAGGTAAGCACATCATTAGACTGTGCGCCAATTAATGTGCATGCCGTGTGGATTAATAGATATGTAGATAGATTGATTGATTTTGTAACTATTATATTCCCACCTTCCAGGAAAATTTTAAATCAGACATTGGATATTTCACGTATATTAGGTTCTGTTTCTTATGAAACTATTGCGCTACTGTGTTATTTTTTAGAAGGAAAAATAGGAATACCGATAGGTCGTTCTAGTAAAGAAGTTTGAACCAAATTCATACTCGAAAATATCTACCTAAATTTGTTACTAATTTATTCATAAAAGGTTTTAAAGTTCTCTGTTTGTTAGCATTTTTCAATTGTTGTGTACTTCTCAAAAGTTATGGTATGATACTTTGATATCTTAACATAAGCTGCTCCCGGGATTTAAAATAGGAACTTCTTGTAACTCTCTTACTTTCATGCAACAAAAATAAAGAAAGAACTTTTAATTGTATTTTATTATAACGAAGCTTTTTATTAGTAGTAGTTGCTTTTGTTCTAATCATAGTACTACTAGTAGTAGTTTTTGTAGTTCTACAGAGGTGTTCAAATTATTAAGACTCAATGTTCATTTTCCTTAAATTTTAATCTCTGTAAAAGAATGAATCGGCATGTCTTAAATTAATTCTAATTCCTCTTATTGAATTCTTGCTCATTTCATTACATGTCACGTATGCTTTTCAACATCCATAATTCTTTTACACTGTCAGCTTGGTAGCAGGGCGCTCCATCATGCATAAGGTGAATGGGTTGTTACTAAATCAGTCTAGGGGAACTTGGCCCAGTACCGGACAGTAGTCGTTCTAGCATTCCGACGTTAGAGAGTAGTAGATATTCTACATGCATTTGTAGCATTTATCAACAGAGGTCAGTGTTTGGCGCCAATTGTTTGTCATGTACGCCAGTCTGAAATAAATCCCTGAAAAGTGAACATCGTTGCTTACTGAAGGAGTTTTGGGCTCGAAAACTAGAAAGTTTGAATTTGGGTAAGTTGAACACCCTAATACGGGATACCGAACCGGAAAGTCGTAACCGCTTTGAGATAAATTACTTTCAGTAACCTGAATTAATTACCAATTAGTTTAGTTTCAAAAAGTAAAAAATATAATTCCCATTGAACAAAACCACAAAAAAGTTTAAAAGTGTATAATTTCCACACGAATACTTAAGGATTATTTTCACGCTAAGGATAATTGAGAGTGATAAAATATTTGATATGTTTGAGCCTTATGCGCGAAAAAAGGTCTAAGTGACATTTTCAAATAGAAAAATCACGAGTACATTTTTATATATAACAGGAAAAATATGAGGCATAAAATAATCATACTTTGCACGTAGCCATGCTGGACTAAAGCCCGCTTTTGTGCAAAGTATGAATATTTTATACCTCATATTTTTCCTGTTATATATAAAAATGTACTCGAGATTCTTTTATTTGAAAATTTCACGTAGATGTTTGTTTGCGCATAAGCCTCATTTCATAAAATTATTGCTTTCTCTCGCTATATTGCGTTTTCTGCGGGGGGGGGGGAGGCATTTGGTGAAATCCAAAACAAATTAGCGTCCCGGCTGAACCCTAAGAAAGCCTGGAAAAGGGTTAATAACCGTGACTTTAAGGAAACTTTAAAATTAAGTAATTTGTAACGTTGAAACAGATTATGAAGTACTCATGCAATTAAATGTTGTTGTTTCTTAACTTTTCCATACAGTAAAACTACGATTTTCGGAATGTATTTCTTCACAGAAAATTAATTTACGTACTTATCCAAAACATGCAAAGATACAAAACAGTGTAACCTTAAAATATATCGTAATGTTTCCCTTGAGTGGGAAATCTCATTAAAATCACTTTAAAGTGATCAACTGCCGCTGTTTAATATTATGAACGTCGTGTTCTCATACAACTGTGAATAACAGAGGGTTACACTGTTATCTTGATGGCGCAAAAAAGAACACAATGGCGATATTATAATTCAAGCATGATCTGTAGAACACCCCCTCCAATGCTGCCATTTGCGGTTCAAGAGTGGCACAAGTACTCTCGTTGTAATGTACAGAAGTGCAGGATAAAATATTAGTGGTTTGTAATACGAGGGCTGCTGGAAAAGTTTCCGCAATCAATATGATAAAAGACATACATTTCTGGAAATTATTTTATTGCTTTTCAAAGTATTCACCTATAAGATCGATACACTTGTGTTTACGCTCAAACCAATTTTAAAAGCATTTTTTTCACTCGGAATATGGTAAGTAAGAAATCGCTGTTCGGAATGCGTCAAGAGCTGCTTCAGAAGACACAAATCGCTCACCATGCATCTTCTTTTTAATGTTTGGAAACAAAAATAAGTTATTAGGTGATAAATCGGGTGACTACGGACAATTCATTCGATATTTTTGCTGGACAAAAAATCAACAGTTGTGTGTGCTGAGTGGGAGCTGGCATTGTTTTGGTGAAGAACGATTCGACGATTTGAGTTTGTTTTACACAATTCATTCATGTCCTCTGGCAAACAAATTGTTGTATACCACTCAGCATTTACAGTCCTTCGATCTTCTAAAACTATGGTTGTCACACGTTCGCTATAACCGAAGAAACAAGCAATTATTTGCTTGTCAGCACTCCTCGAACGACTTATGCTGGTGTCGGCTCGCTTTGAAACACTCAAACAGTGGATTGCTGTTTAGTTTCGGGTTCGTAGGAATTAATCCAAGTTTCGTCTCCTGTAACGATGTAGTACACCAAATTTGACTTGGCCTCGCTTGATTTTTTTTTAGAATTTCTTTACATCACTCGACACGAGCCTGGTTTTGAGTTTCGGTCAAGTTGTGTGGGATCCAACGGCTTGAAAGCTTCCGTACGTTCAGTTAACCATGCAAAATCGTATGTATTGCTTTCATGTTAATGTTCAAAGATGCCTGAATCTCACGGTAGGTCATATGCCGATCTCTCTCAATCATGTCACGCACAGTATCAACATTACTGACAACAGACATGGAAATTCATGAATTTCCTCACTGAGAAATATGCAACCACGCTGGAATTCGGAACACTAATCGTTCATAGTTCTATTAGATGGTGCTTCATCTCCAAAAACCAAATGAAGTCGCTCGATGCATTGTTTCTTTGTTAAACTACATTTGAAATCATGAAAGAAATCATTACTCCAAAGTTTTCAGGCGAAATGCCCATTTCTCAAACAAAGCAACTACTTCCAACTGCTGTAAAAAGCAAATGCAAAGGCGTAAACAAACAATGAAAAAGAATTTAAACACAGAAAGGTCTATTCTTTCGAACTTCATAAAAGTGGAACACTAGTGCCACTGTTGGTAGTATTTTGCAGAAACTTTTCCAGCAGTCCTCGTATATACCTTCGTAATTTGATAGGAAAAAACTTTGAAATTTTCTGAAGTGAGTCTAATAATTTGAACACGTCTGTAGTAGATTCGTGTCTAAGGAGAGCGCGCATAGAAACAATGTCTTTTTGCAAATCGCGCATGCAATAAGAAAAACACCGAACCTGACTTACCTAACCTCCAAGTGCTCTTGGTCACTACTTTTATTAAATTTCCTAATGCGTATATACATAAAAAAGGAAAATATATGTTTTTCTTTTTTAAAAAAAATATGTAAAAGTAGCAGCACCAGGATTCGATCTCGGGACCTCTGGATCAACTTCTCGATATGTTATCCATCAGATCAGCGTGGGAGTTATGGGATAAGCGCTTGTCGGTGTTAGTTATAGTTCGAGGTGGTCTGCGCCTGCGCGAGAGTGGGCCACGTCTTGGAAACATGTGCTTCCCTTAGACGCTACTTGTAGTAGTAGTACTGCTGCTGCTTCTTCTTGTAATTGTTGTTGTGGTTCCTTGATATAGTTGTTGTAGTATTTGTAGGTGTACTGCTAGTAGTATTAGTTATTGTAGTAGTTGTAGGAGAGAAGTAGAAAGTTTTAGAATTGATATTTAAAACCTTAAAACGCGTAAAATTTATTAACATTACACCTTAGGGGGTGTATTAGAAAAATACTAGAGAAGAGAAATATGGGAGGAAGAAAATTATATTCAATTAATTAACCACAAACAAGGTGGTTATTGCAAATTACGTTTTACACTTAATTTTTGTAGCTATTTTATTGTTATTTTATTCTCAAAATCAATGGAAAATTTCCTGACCAGTTAATCGTTAACAATACGAAAGTTTCCGTGCTTTTGTTCACCCAGGCAAAAAAGAATCGAGA
Organism: Lepisma saccharinum; assembly: GCA_022664845.1. Lineage (NCBI taxonomy): Eukaryota > Metazoa > Arthropoda > Insecta > Zygentoma > Lepismatidae > Lepisma > Lepisma saccharinum. The sequence continues at coordinate 20,283 of JAGDQP010005756.1, read as the reverse complement.
GTAGTTCGCAACGGAGAGCATATTTGCATTCAGTGAATTTAGAACAACGAATAGAAAGACATCACAAATATCCAGGTTTTAGACATTCACTTTCGGAAATCAAATCCCCTGGATTTTCAGATATTGGACAATACCATCAGCATCAACCCACATGGATATAGACGCTACTTAGTCTGTTATTACTCGAAATAAAGTCCTCTGCTCAGACAGTTGCCAATCCTATGTTACCGTCCACAGTGTTGCCAACACAAAAGTACTATTACATACCAAATAAGTGTTCAAAGAACGTAATTCTATTTCTCGAGAAGCTTCATTCAAAATTGTTTATCTTTCTCAAGTTTCTTTTGAGAATTTAATAATGACAGAAAAGAAAACATTGTTTTGTTGTTGGTATTGGCTTTAAATTGTCTTGAAAAAAGTTTCAAGTATCTACTTCTTTTGTGTACGGGTCCATAGAACTATACTCACAGGTTCTGCCAATAGAGAATGTTGTTAAAAGGAAATATATCTCAGGATTTTCCGCTTTCTAATATTAAAATAATTTGTGTTCATAAAAGCTGAATCAAATTAGCATCAGATATTAATTAGGTTGAATGTTACGTCATGTATATGTCAGCCCATACTTCTGGTCCAACATTCTCAGCTATTTCCACGTCTGTCAGGCAGCTCATCACTTGTTTGTATGATGACGTCTCTCGGCGAGTAGGAATGGGACGATAGTGGTCAGCGTTTGGCTAGGTATTATACCGGCATATGCCTGGTGGAGCTGAGAAAAATCTCGGTAAACCTTCCAATATTTGCCGGCTCCAGATTTAGAACTTGCGTGCATCCCCAATCCCCTTGTGACAATATATAAACATAAATGTTGAAATTGATTTTCTTTCTAAATTATCGTAGTGTGTTAGTTTTTATTAGAACACAATTTCGCCAGCATCCCCTCAAAACACAATGAAACATAGTCTCTAATTCAGAAGTCATTTTATTACTACAGTTTTCATATGCATGAGCTTCATGAGATTTATGTCATGTAGCCAATGAAAATTCTCCTTCCGGTCGTTTCATTAGTTACTTGATGCAAACGTTACAACATGGTAGCATAGCACCCGTACATGCGTTCATCATATGTAATTAGAAATTAGACAGTATCAGTTTACGGTTTCGAACTCATGTAACTTACGATTAATGAAACTGAAGTACATAAGATTAGTATAAAAACCCTTCGGGGTAAAGGGAAGAGTGACGCAAAACTTCTACTCAAAAGAAGTGATATTCATTTTGCGAGTGACTTTCTTTGTGTCACTATGGAGGAAGGGAAGATACTAATTTTATTACAAAGGAAACACTTCCGCCATAGTAACACAAAGAAAGTCCCTCGCAAAATGGATATCACTTCTTTTGTGAGTATAATTCTTGCGTCACTCTTTCCTTTACCCCGAAGGGTTTTTTATACTGATAGCACTTATTTTATAAGGCTGCCTATTAAAACACTGCATAGTCTTCATACAAAAGGTCGATTTTGAACCATATCTCCCGTAAACGGAAATTTAAAAATAAGCATTTTTTACCGCAACGGGGCCCGCAATTGACCTTCAAAGCCCCCTGGTACCAACCATTTGGGGTTAAAGCAAATAAAGACAGAATGGCACATACATTTTCAATCATTTGTGAAAATTCTGTGATTCGGCTAAAAAAGAAGTCATAACTTTTAAACCCTTTCACCGATTTCGACGTGTGATCTAAGTGTGCTTTCGGACGCCAGCTGTAACGTTAACAAATATTACCCTTCCGCCTGAGCTGTATAATTTATGAATATATCAGTCAATTTCTCTCCACGAGTTAGTTCTAGAACCGTTCAGACCCTCCCAGTAATCAAAGAGCTTCTTACATACATACAGGCAGAAACAAACCCAGTATCTGTGGTCTAGTGGTTACTGTCGCGGACTACATATCAGTAGTTCGAGTTCTGCTGATGGCCAACCTGATTGACGTTTTCCAAGCTTCCCTCAGTTTAGCCAGGTAAATGTCGATATGGTATCTACGCAAAGGCTCTGATCCCGATCTTTTCCGTCTTTATTCCCCCAAAGAATGCCCGCCTTGGGATCATCTCTCATATTCGGGTTGGGTTCAGACCTTTGCCAAAAATAATGCAATTATATTCATGTTTAAAAGAAAAACAAAAGCAGTGTCTTAAAGGGAATCGCTGAAATTATTCTCAGTCGCTAAAATACGAAGAGTCGCTTCTGTTTTGATAACAAAAGTGCAGGATTGGCAACACTGTTTCTCATTTCATTCTCTCTACCTCTGTTCCTCTTTATCCCTTTTGCTCTCCCCTTTCGTCACACACACACACATATATATTAATATATGCAATCCCTGCCCCTGCTCCTTCCATTCCCTTTTTTAATTGGTGCGAAGGGTACTCACAGATCTGTTTCGCTAATTACTTGTGGCAAACTATTTCGGTCTCTCCTGTGAGGGGGTGGGATTAGAAATGTTCTGACAGATTAAATGAAAGTAAGTGTGTTGAAATCGAAAAATTTCCAAATATAAAAATATTCACTCTCTCAACATGCCACATACACAAACACACACGCACATCATGCATAAAAGCACAATACAAAGATCCTTCAGAGACATAGACATGCAGGCATATTTCAATTCAAGTGTCATCCAAAATCACTCATTGAAATGTAAGTTCTAGGCATATCTACTTTAAGCCCCCTTCAGTTGTATCTGTTGAGAATTTAATATCGTATGTTCGAACTTGAAATTATGAGTACGGGCTTTTATTTGAATTACCATAACATAATCCATCCATGACAACTTTATAACCATCCATGCATTTATGCTCTAACAATTATCCAAATTTGTCCTTAAAATCTAAAAAATATCTCAAATTTGTTTTAACAAAATACAAACTGCAGTAAAAATTTCAGATGGAATGTCCCAGGGACTTCTTAAACTTTCGAATATAATATGCAGGAAATTCCTAACGCGTCCCTTGAGTGTTCTGCTGGTATATCCAAAAATCATCCTGATGGGACGTCCATTCGATGTCCTACAGAAGTCCTATGCGGTGATGAGCAAGAATCAGTGATTCTGACAGATCGCCCCAAATTCTCGACCAGACCCCAACTTTAAATTTTTACGGTAAAAATCGATAGAAACGGGAGGGGGGGGGGAACTTCACTTATACCCTCCCAATTTTGACTTTACACCCCCTCAAAATCCTGGCAGAATTCCTGGCAAGAATGCTTTCCTTTTGCTTTTTCTTCTGATCAAGGAATACTGCTAGTTATTTGAGGGAATGTTGTTGACTATCAGACAGCGTTCTAAACTTAAAAAACAACCCGCCATCTTGACTGGTGTCTCACTCGGGTTTTCTCAGTCACAAGAAGTAAATTCCCAGAAAGTACCTTTACACATAGCCACAGGCAGCCTCCCCTCCCTTCCTCCATTCTTATTCTCATTAGTATCTCGACCTGAGTAGATGTTGTAAATGCGATTAAAAGCTAATTCAGTTTTGTACGATACACGTAATGTTGCTCGACTGTCGATTGTTTTTAACAGAGCGGTTTACGATGAGCAACTGTTTTTGTTTTCATAAACTTTAATGACAAGAGGTATAAAGCGTAGGACTAATGCTGTTTCAATACAGAAACGAAGACGACTGCGGCACATGAAGGCCACGTCGTCACTAACCCAGTAAAACACGGATTTGATCTCAGTACTCACACTAGGGAACCAACACAGCCCCCATAGTCCACGTCGCGGACTTTGGATAGGTAATGGGTAAGTACGCGGGTTAGAACCCTGTGGCCGACTATCTTGCCTGAGGTTTCTCACGGATTCCCATAGTTTCACCAGGCAAATGCCGGGATACGCCCTGCCCGATGCCCTCCCATTCCTTACCTACTTACCTGGCCTAAGACAAAGATGCCAAGAAGACATGAACTAATTGAAATTTACTAGGAAACCAAAGGGAATGTTTACTTTTAAGAAAGAATAGGGAACAAACAAGTACACACAAGAGAGCCCTGCAAGGAACGTTTAGAAACGAAGTGTCATGCAACCCTACGAATTGGTTCTGAAGATAAGAGACCTAACCCATTTATCACACCAACCTAACACGCTATTAGCATTTTTTCACGCCTGAATATACACAAATATATACACAATTAACAGTCTTTTGAAACTATGAATATCACTCGGAAAGCCTTTAGCAGCGACTGGCTCTGTAGCCTAACGGAGAACCCATCGGATCAGTGTGCTAGTTGACCCTGGTTCGGAATCCGATCCTCAACTTTTATTTTATCTTTATTTTATTTTTTTAAGAAACATTATTTCTTCCTTTCTGTTTTCAAAAAATACTCTGCTTCAACGAAACAGATTAGAAGAGTAGTTTATTTTTCTCTGTATGCACTGGAACATTGATTATACAATTCACAGGTGTAGTTTAGAAAATCTAGTAAGATTGTTTTGTTTTCTATCATACGCAATACAAACACCAAACATGACTTTATTATATACTCGTTTGTCTACAGCTGTGAATTTTTAATCGTGAAAGAAAATATGCGGTCAGTCCGTTTCACCAAAAGTGGCCCGGTTTCTGGTCTGCAATGTTTAAGATAGGCATGGAATGGAATGACATCAGAATATCAATTTAAGATATTTTGGACACATTTGGTTTTCCCTTTACCCTTCAATACTTAGGGTTGTATTATACTTCGTTTCTATTACCGATCCAGGGTTTGTTCTATACTGTTCAAGCTTATGGGCAACAGCTGCAGTTTTACTTATCGTACATCCCCCCCTGATACACACGAAATTCCTTTACTGTTATTTCTGTTTAATTATCCCCCGTAAAGGTTTTATATTTAACAATTGTACGAAAAATAATTCCCTAACTCCTTTCTTCATTTACACATATTTAATAATCTTATATAGCGATAGTTTCATCTGAAACCCTTGACGGGGGGAGAGGAAGAAAATCTAACCTCACGTGGAGCGTTGCCGCTTGGCTATGGCAAAGCGAAGTGAGAGAACGGCTGCAGCGAGTTCAGTTTCGTTTTCTATTCAGTGGTCAAACCGGCATCCCTGTCGCCATAAGATCAACAGTATACTCTTAAGTCTGGATGGATATAGGCATTACTTGTGGTGCTCTTAGGCACTTAGTTATCACTTCCTAAATCAGAAAGTAGCATACCTTACGGTTCCCTGATTAACTGGAGGTTCCACAGCGGTTCCCTATACCAACGCAGACCATAACTCCAAATGTATTGCCACATTACGAGGCTGCTATGTGTCAACAATGTTGTGAATTTAGAAAAAGGAACAGGATGGGAAAGAAAAATCGACGAAGCATTCTTCATAGTTGTAACACAATATTCAACCCGTGATCGCAGTATCGAATTCAAGCCCATACACATTCCTTTTTTCTTAAAAAAAAACAGCCTTCATAACACAAAAAGAATAGTAACAGTAAAAGGAATCAAAAGGAATAGACGTCTGTATCAGATTAGTAATCATGAGGAAGTGCCGTGAAAAATGAACTCAGTGAATTTCTAAACCTCCCAAAAATCAAGCCATCATTTTGAATCCATCCGCTCTTATGAAACACAGCAAATAAGCAGGTAAAGTGCTATCCACCAAAATAGGGTTTTCCGGTTTGGGGAAGAAAGACTCATTCAGCCTTGTAGAACCACTTAAACACTTTAATACTATTGATGGTCTTAAATTGAAATTGGTCTAAATGCCAGAAGTCTTCATTCAACCATAAAAAAAATCAAGGATATATATGCTTGCATGTTAATGCGATTAAATTAATATTTTTGACATACGTATATCGACCTTGGAGCTTTCATACAAGGTAAAAACTAGTATTTTGGAGAAAATTAGCCGTCTTGCTTTCAAAGGCAGCAAATAATCTATGTGTACTGTTCATTAGATTTCAATAAACAGATAGTCTTTTGATGAAAGCTGAGTTTTGAAATTATGTATCGCCTTAGTGATTATAAGCTTTCTGATTAACATAAATTTTATGGACCGATGAATATCTTGGCCAATAGTAATCGAGATGTTGACAGTAAGTAAGCGTAATTGTTGTTACATCTGAAAAATTACAGTGCAGACTAACCACTAATTAAGCTACTTGAATTCAGAAAAAATGAGCCTATTTCTCCACACGTTCCCCCAATTTAATTAGCACTTGTTTCGACCCACGACTAAGGCTTTCTTGTCAACTGTTCATGCGAGCTCTAAAATGTCCACTGAAGATGTATCGGAGAATATATTAGTTCCTTCAGAAGCGAGTTTCCTTCGAAGTGAGTGTAACACTTCTTAAACGTCGAACTGCAGAGGACCGTAAATTCCTATTTTGATGCCAACAACAATAGTTTTTTTTTAACTTGTAAGAAAAAGAAGAAGAAGAAGCTACCTTCAATGTTTTATCTATGGCACCATAAAACCTTTAACGTAGGCGATGATAACAATCGGCTTCATGTTCTTTCACTAAACTAAAGTTGGTTCGAACGTCTTTTAAAACAGGAGTGAGTGAACCAAAAAGAGAGAGAGAGAGAGAGAGAGAGAGAGAGATGGTGATTTTGAGTGTGAGGAGGAAAACGTTATGGTTTTCAGATGGTCGCACACTTGATCGCATCTACGCCAATCCCGTCTTTGCCATTATCGGATTTATGGAGAAGCTGTTGTTGATTTATATATATATATATATATATATATATATATATACACTACATCGTAAAGACAAGCGAAGATGAAGGTAAAACATTATAATGCCAATGTCTTTTTCCATGTATAAAACGGGAGCCGGAAATTAAAGCAGGCGTATGGGAGACAACGTATTCTTTTTCTTCTTAAAGAAAGTTTAGAAATAGGTCTAACAAAATTTTGATTTGAGATTATTATTTCTTCTACGAAATTGAATGTAAGTTCTTAAAGAATTATTTCTTCTATGCTAATTTGTGCATTTTGTTGCAGGTCGAGAAATATTTTATGACATTAGTAACACACAGATACTAGGGATGTCCCAATACGGATTTTAGATTTTTCAGATCCGGATTTTGAAAAGTCGAATTCCAGATACGGATTCCAAATCCGGATTATTAAAAATTCGAATATTTGAAATCCGTTTCTTTTTTCATCGATTCTGCCAAAAGTAATGCAATTTTGGCCACAGATTCACTGATTTCAAACTTTGAAATGATTTACTTAAGTGATTACTAGTTTTCACTCATCTGTGAGATATACTGTAAATATCTTTACTTGTATATCGACAAAAGATAGACTACGTATATCTTATGTGATACATGAAGTCAGGAAGTGATACGGGAGATGAAATAACCTTAAAAAGAATAATAAAAAAAAAACTTTTTGAAAACATTGTTTTCTTAAATCATTTGTACTAAAGAGTAAACAATAATCTTCTTTACGCATGACTAAAAAGAGAAGCATGCTGCGCGCTAATTCAAGAATTTATAATGATTGTATATGAGAGTGCGCCTCATGCATTTCTTTTAATCATGCATAAATGAGATTATTGTTTACTTTTTAGTACGAATTATTTAAGAAAAGGATGTTTTTAAAAGTTTTTTTTTTTTAGTTATTTCCGTGTTTGGATACTTTTTCTCGAGCTAATGTTTTGTGACCAAAATCCTAAAGTGTTCTGCAACCAGTCAAAACCCAACATCCTTGCTGGCAAGTATTTATTTTAGGATAAAGAAGTCCATGTTAAAAAATATTAAAATATGCTTTTAAAATATATAAATATATGAAAGTAACAATGGAATATTATATTGTCATCCGACTTACGTCGCTGTGCCAAATTTCATCATTGTATGACGTCGGGAAATGAGTTAAATTAATATTCCAAGATTTGAGGACACCACGAACCGTTGTGAACTCTAGAAAAGAATGTAAAAAGCAAGCGGTGAATGATCCTTAATTAGGTAGATTTCGAAGAAAATTTACCTATTGAGATCGGTACGATATGAAAGTGTGTGTGTGTGTGTATATATATATATATATATATATATATATTAACACGCTAGCGGCCATAATTTTGAAGATATTTGAACCAAATTTTTATATGTTGTTTCTAGGCTTAATAGCTCGGTTAAGTTCGTTAATGAGCAAAATCGGTAGCCATCTTGGATCCAAAATGGCCGCCGAACCCATTGTTGTATAGAATACACAGCCTAAACCGCTGGGGCTATTGAAATCAAATTTGGCATAAAGGTACAACATCACTTTTTGATTATGAAAATGTTACCTAATGAGTTCAAAGACGCCATCTTGGATCCAAAATGGCGGACCTAAAAATCCATTTTCCACACCGTTTGAGCTAGAGATACGAAATTTGGCATAAAGGTGCATTATGACGAGTAGCTTAGGGAAATATCACAACATTTGGGAAAAGTCGCCATCTTGGATCCAAAATGACCGCCCAAAATCCCATTTTGCACACCGTTTGAGCTGGATAAATGAAATTTTACTTGAAGTTGTACTATCACAAGTAGGTCACGACAAAATAAGAAAACTTTCAAAAAGTCGTCAACTTGGATCCAAAATGGCCGCCCCAAAAACCCAATTTCCAAATCATTGAAGGTAGAGAAACGAAATTTTCAATGAAGGTGTATGACCAAGAGTAGGTTACAATAAATGGGGCAAATCTTCCCTTTGGGGGCGCAGCCAACCGTGGGAGGGTGAAAATGTACTCCGTGGTGGTGTAGTGCTGCAGGGAGATTTTGGTTAAGATAAAGGAGGCGCATCCTCTCAAAAGCACTGAAGTTGGTAGGCGAGCCCCGGCTCCCAGCGAAACTTCGAAATCTACCTCAGCCTGTAGGCCTACCGAAAGGGATTTTTTCTATTCACATCAAAATATCTAGATTTCGATTGTGGTCCATTGGCATGTGCAAGAAAATTTAAGAAACAATCTTCGCCTAATTAGTCTTGTCTGGAATAACACAATTTACAGATCAAAATAAACGTTCTGAGAACGAGTAACTTTTAATCCAAACAAACTCAAATCCCAATATTATTTATTAAAGAAGTCAGAAATCGAGATTTTATCGGTAGAGTTTGATGAAATTGGTATTCCCTCGCCCTGGAAATCCGGATATTATGGCCAAATAAAGATATATAAAGATATCTTCGTTTCAACTTCGCTGGTTCTGAAGATTCATGGAATGCAAGATGATTCAACATGCAAAACTTTTAGAGCGGTGAAAATTAATTGAGTTGAACAGTTGTTGTTGGTACTGTTACTCAGTGTTAAAAGTTTGGTTGGTTCGCTGAACCGGTTGTTAAATAAGTGGATTATGAAATGAATTTCCAATTAAAAACACAAAGGCTGTTTGAAAAGTTTATTTGCTTCTATAGTTTCATTTCAGAGGTAGAAAAGTTATAGAAGTTGTTAATAGTCTATCTTCATTAAAGTGTTAGGTGCCGTGAGGTTATATGTTATAGCTACCATTAGGTAAGACTCGTTAGTTTAGCGTAGATTAGCCCATAGACACTGTCGTTAAAGTAGTTTTTAGATACTTTCAGTTAGCGTTACTTTATAATCTAGCACAGGACAACTACTTCCAAAATCCGCATTGACTAAAGTCGGTTAAAGTAGATGTTTGTTCAGGAGAACCATAAGGACATTCTTCATCCACAGAAATCTAACCGAAAATTTAAAATTTTCTATTTCCATTTCAATTTATTGATCATCCATTTCAGTATATGTTTACTGCACATGGGATTTGTCAAAGATTTAAAAATGGAGAGAGGACAATACCAAAACATATGATTCAATAGTATATAAACTTGAGATAAAGACTAAAGATTATATAAAATACAAGACACTTAAAATAAAAGACTTACATTACAGCAGACGAAACATACAGTGATAGATTATATAGAATACGTAATATACTAGAAGCTAGAAAGGCACTACTTTAGCAGACGATTCTACCAAATATAACTCGATTTTTTCACTGTTTTCGCAAATTTTGATGTTGATTGGCCTATATAACTTAGGTTAGTTCAGGTTAGGTTAGGTTAGGTTAATTTACGTGCCGATATTATTCTCGTGCCAGATTTTATTTTATCTTTTATTACCGACAGTAATGCCTCGTTTGTTCGAGTCTCAATGGGAATTAAGGAGAATTTACTTTGATCGTCTCTTTGCACTGCACCAAAAACGCACTGTCCTTTAACATTGTATTCCACGTATAAATTTTCTATTTGGTAGAACCGTCTGTTAAAGTAAACCCGCTAGAAATTATAAAATACAATGCATGAGACGACATTATGTACATTTCTCGTGATAGCATGCCGAGTATGACGCACGCGATATACATTTTAAGAGTTACAGATACATTCTGGAAAAACTTGCCTTGATGGCTGATGTTCTGGAACAGGTGTCACTGCTCGCCTTGCCTCTTGGAAAGCAAGATACTACGAAAGCTAAACAACTAGTAGAATTATGTTACCGTTTTCTATTTGAGAGTGAAATGAAGGCGAAGTCATTCTTGAGGAATGTAAATTCTAACACCTGTTGTTAAGGACTGAAAAGTTCAAAAGGTTAAAATTAAGATACTACATATCTTAACGTTCTCTCTGTAGATGCGATGATATTTACATCCACTAGAGAAAACCCGAGATCTTGCGCCGACAAGTTTAATATTCATAGAATAGAGTTATCTCTATTCGATTTTCTTGGTAGAGCTAGGTAGAGAAATGACGTAAGCACAAGATGGCTTTTGACCCATCACTCTTTTAATATAAAATATTTAAAGAGTTAACAAAAAGAGTATCCCGTACAAAAAGTATATGTTTTATAAGTGTCCTTTAAGATCACAACTTTTATTTGAGGATTTCCAGGGAAGTATGCGATTAGCCTACCGCTATATAAGGAAACTCATAACCCGGGAGTTTGGTGTCAAATGTCAATGAAAGGATATTCGATCCCGACTGCAGATCGACTATGGGTGAGATAGTTCTATCCCGACTGCAGATAGAACGGTTGGTGTTTGGGAGTCTCTATCCCGAAGCAGGTAGATTAGGTTAGGAGGAAGGAGTGCACATTTCCGCAGCAGAATGATGTATGTCCAGTAGATACGGCCCTTTTTATGGCATTACTATAGTAGTGACGCACCAATTTTAAAATCACTAAAACCAAACCAAAATCGATTTCCTTTTTCGTAAATTATCTAAAATTACTGAACATATGAACGTGGAGGTTAGATAAAGTTAGGTGCGGTCATGTATCTTTACAAAATATATTTTTACACATATTCACACTTAGCTTCAGCACACAGGCGTGTTAACTCTCCCAATTTCCATTAGAAAGTCGTGTACAATTGTTTCGGGGCCTTTTCCTTTCCTTAGATAAATACTCTGCTAAATAACCGTCAAAATGCACTTTCCCTCGTCATTTCCATACGATTCAATAACAATAACGCAAGAAATGTCATAATCATCACAGAAATACGCCATTTCAACACTGCCTTACCGCCTTCCACATGACAACAACTGTAACTCTAAGCAAAATAGTTCCTTCAGCCACAACATGCAGTGCGTCCTAAAACATCTTCAAAACACACTAGAACTATATCATTATTCACTTCAAATGTTACTAACATCAATATTTTCCTCCCTAATACTCTCAAACATCACACAATTATCTCAATTCCTCCTGTAAATTTCTAAAAACTGGTGCGTCACTACTATAGTTAACCCCTTTTTATTTCCATTCTTCGGAATGATCATCGGTGGCATCCTTGTTCTTGACGTCATCGTCCTTCTTCGGATCCCGTGGTTGTGTGTTATTGTTCTCATGTCTTCTGCTATTTATTTGTACACACCATGTGCTTTGCATGCTTCATATTGCATCATTTGCTTCACTTTACAATATAGTCTGGATAATGTGGTGCGTAATATGGAACGTAGATTCAAACTGGAGTGAAGATCATCACAGGCAAATGTCAAATACATTTTCAGTATTGGATGCTACCACCTGGCCTTCTGTCGTGGCTATTTCACTTTAGAGGAAGAAAAAGAACTTTCATCTTTGAGTGAAGTGATTGCCTTTGGCATCTGCATCAATGATTTCATGGACTATGTGAATAACAAGAATATAGGAAACTATAGCTCTCCATGTACCATACATTCGTTTAACTAAATCAGAACATGCATTCAGAGTCAAGAACATCACCCACAAATTTTGAACAAACGCCCTGAATGTTTCTAACCCTGCCATAGGATGAACATCAAGTTTCCAAGACTACCTGTCAACAAATCGGGATCCGGAAGAGAATATCAAATCTTGGTGTAGAAACAGACTCCATACTGCAGAGAACTATAAAAATTCTAAGAGAACCAAAGATGGATTTGTTTTCCTCTTTCAGCGTGACTTCCCTCAGTCTTTTTTTCCATATAAAATAATTAATGACGCACGGATATAAAAGCAATTAGATGTAAAATTGTAACTATTACTTTTCAATGCTATACGTAGATGTCGCTGGTTAGATCTTGGCCATTTATCTGGTGGCAGAACATAATGTTTTTAAGTAAGTAACCTCGTCTATATGCTCCATTTATTAGTCTTTCCTCGCTTTATGTTTACATTGAATCATAATCTGCGCAGTTTTCAATTCAGAATTAATTTAAAGTTACAGAAATCTCACTCATTTAATCTACTGAGCGTAAATATAAAACTTCGCTCGTTTTGTTTTATTTTCCTGCTCTTTCATTCTAATTATTTTCTTGTAAAGTGTGGTGTATATGGAAATCTTTTCAAGTAGTATGCCTTGGTAATTATATATCTTTCATCCAAAAGAAGTTTAAAGTAGTGCGAAACGGTTGTTAACTGTTACTTCGGTTGAATATAACCACTGGTCTTACTGATACAGCCCCATCACGGAAAACTAGTTTCTCTTTAAACTTTCTGCTCATCTTTGTTTGGAACTGAAAAATGGTTAACAAAGTCAATGACATGACTAATCTTCGATTTATAATACTTCTTTTTTTCAATGTGAATCCAACACGTGACCTCCGATATTGAAACACTAAAACCACCTACTTATGAGGTGTGATCACTTATGTTAAATTTGGAGTCTGTAGCGAACAATTCGAAGATTTGAGGTACAAAGTACTTGGCTCGAAGTAAAAAAAAAGAGTTCTGAAAAATATTATTCACTATAAGTTGGTTGATATGTTTAAGCAGAGTTTCAAAGTTGTTGAATCGACATTGTGATATAGGATATGGCTAGAGAAGGAAGTTATTCGGACATGGAAGTATTCAAAATTTTATGAGTGAAACTGTTACTTGCAAATATGATTTAATGGTTACGGTTTGAACAATTACGCAGTTTTGGTATTGAGAAGTCTTAAAAGTTACTCCCTTGATGTAATAAGATGTCGTGTGTAAGTCTGTATATGATTACACTGATTGGTACCACATGATGTCCCTCCCAAACAACCAAAATCACCATTGCATCAACAGAATATTATGTTCTGTTGAATATTGGTGGTATGCTCTGGGTACCGTGAAGACAGTCAATGCGTCTGTATACTAGCACCAATTGAAACATGTGTATGAAAAACTGGAAACATTGGCGCTTGAGCTTGTGAATCGCAAAGGTGTCCTTCTGTTAAAGGACAACGTGAATCCATATTTTGCTAAGGTCATCTATGAAACTAATTATTCGTCTTGCTTGGGAAACATTAATACATCCCTCATATTTTCCTGACATTACACCTTTGGATTACAATTTGTTACATTAGCTAAGACAATCCTCTGCGAGGACAATTTTTTCGAACTCTCGACGAGACGATACACATACTGGACAACGTCTTTTGTTCACGCTCCGCTGAGTTCCACCACCGTAGAATCTATATTTTGCCTAAGCGTTGGAGACAGGTCATTGCTGCTGAAAGGTATTATGTCTAATTTTCTTCTTTACCACCTTGCAAACTACAGAACATAAAATGTGTATTCGAACCAGAAACTGTGTGATTCAATGGCTATTGTATACTATCAACATTACATTGTATTCTCGAAGGTTGAAAGATAAATCATTAAACGCAATACCATTCATCTTTTTTAGAAATTGTGCTATGTTTATATACCAATTACTAGGCAACGTTCTGTGAATAACGGAAGATATATGCGGGACTTGAAGAAGTGAAAATGCAAGACGAAATTTGGCTTAATATTTACCAGAATAGATGTATTTTTTTAAATATGAGGGACTTGGTATCCCTAATTATAAAATTGGTTCACACACATGATGATTATATTTAATCCTACGTATCTGTAATGAAGGAAAGTTATAGATATTAGCATACATTATATTTTGGTATATATGCGTTGGGTAAGAGTATACCCATCAGTCAATCTTCATCACGTTATATAAATTTGTTTAACACAGCAATAGTGCTGTATCACATGTCTTTAGAATCCGTTGTTTGATTAGGTTAGATTAGGTTATTTAAAAAGAAATACTTAAAATTATTCAACTTCTAATGAATATATTGTAGTAATTTACAGTTTTACAAATTCTATGGCACACCTTTTAAGTCGCCAAGTGGTTTTGGGCTCGATTGCCTGATGATGTTCATTTTTCTTTCCAACTCACTGGATAGATGGGAATGGCGCCTCACGTCAGGTCAAAGAGTAATTAACTTCGTGACAAGAAAGTAGTTAAATTCGTGATAATGGTAAGGAAAATTCTTAATACTATAATTTTGAAACTTAATAGAAGAAGTCATGGAGAATGACTGTTTCCATATTATCTTTGTAAGGTAAGCCTTTCTAAATACAAACCACATTGTGCAAAAGATATTCTTCGTGTCACAAAAAGTCTAAGCAAACACCACCAGAACTTAAACAATATCACTTACTAATACACCAGAACACCAGATGGAGCTGATATCAAGAGATAGAGAGAGCTGGAATCGATAGAGAAGAAACTCGGAGGACCACTCCTACATTCACCTATAAAACCCAGCAGCACGGACTACTGGGTATCACTTACTCTTGAGTGGTCAACTCCTCTTCCTTCACCTGTCCACAGAGGGCTTCACTTCTGGGACATCCCGATACACAGAGGGATTCTGTGTACTTCTGGTATCATCCTGCACATACAGAGGGCTTCGCTTCTGATGTGTACTCTACCTATTCTTTTCCCCTTGTCCACATAGGGCTTCGTTTCTGGGACAACCTCGCTCACACAGAGGGCATCGCTTCTGGTGAGCACTCTACCTACTCAGACTCGTAGAACACAGAGGGCTTCGCTTCTGGTGTCTTCCTTTTGCATACAGAGGGCTTCGCTTCTGGCACAGCACCTTGTTGCCGACTCCTCCTTGCAGAAGACCACTCAAGGAGAATACATCTGTACTCAATATCACTGTAATTAGTCGACTTCGGGACGCTATCTTTGTTAACATATTTGTACTTATTCATTTATCACGTTTTATAATTAATTTGGTTAAGGGCTAAAACCACAAACCCATGTAATACTTGCTCTACCTAAGGTCCGTTTTCATAGTTAGGTACTCAAGCTGGAGCTTGTGAACTACTTCGCTAAGTCAGTGGTAATCGTCTCAAGTGTGACACTGTTTCATAGTGGTTACTTCAAATTTACTTTGCCAAGCATTATCTTCGCGTAGCAACGTCAGTGCTTCTTGGTGAAGGATATTGCTTGAAGTCACAGAAAGTCAATGATTCTTACCAGCGCTGCCAACTGCACCATATTCACGCGCGACTATAAATTAAATTAATTTATTTGTTTACGAGAACTATATATAATTAAGCCAAAATGTTTCTCATCTGAAATAAATTGTAGGAATAATTACATTTTAAATAATTTTGTCAGAAAATCTTCAAAAACTATAAACAATAGTCGGTCATCAAGGAAATAGATTGGCAATGAAAACAAGCGAAGTTTGAGCAGCGTGTTAGCAAGCCTCGTTTTCTTGCCAATGTACATTTACACAAAACATCATTTTCTGGCAGCTATATCGCGGAAACCGTACAGTACATATGAGAAACAGTTGGTAATTTCTTTAGTTAAAAGAAATTCAAAATATATTGAATCTAGTAAGAGCGATGCGATGTCAGCTAAGAAAAGGAAAGCGGTGTGGGAAGAAATAACCATGGAATATAATTCTGATTTAAGAGTTGAATACCCAGTAGGTAGTTATTTTCAGATTGTAATTTAATCCTGTTGTAAAGATATACTAATTCTTTCACCAATGTAAGATCATCAGTACTAAATTATCGTTTCCTCAAAGAATTGCTTTAAACACCTAATACTATTTGATCAATGTCAGCGTCATCTGTGAAATTTCCAAATTTACACCTTCTAGCTAACATCTACTTTATTGCCCGCAAGAAATGTAAAATTAACGGGAGAAATTTAACATTCTGGACGTTTGTAAGTGTTGTAATGCAAAGTATAGCATTACTTTAGCTTACGTTGAGCGTGATTTCTCCGAACGAAGTAAGCCACAGGTTCATGCATCGGAATTATAGTAATGTTCCATATAACCATTGAGACATATGCGCGAACAAAATTCCGAACGAAATAAATCACAGGTTCATTTAAAAATCTGAGTCATGGTAGTGCTACGTCATAGTGATATGTTTATTTCCATATCGCCATTCATATTTTGCTACAAAAATGACGGACAGTATGTCGAGTGAGCGATGGTGAACGGAGACTGGTTAGAAAAGGCAGGTTAGATGTGTCTTGTTAGACGCAATGCGCATCACTTTTAACAGACATCACCTATGGATACTCCGTTTATGGTTCCAAATGGAACGCCCGAATTATACTAAACAGATGCCTAATGTCTGCTTTACATACAAGTTTGCGTGAGATTTGGGTGAATAGCCAATTGAAACAGGTGTCACACCTTACAATAAATCACGCGTTTCAATTGGTTACTCACCCAAATAGCAAGCAAGTTTGGATGTAAGGTAGCCCTAAGAGTGAAAGAACGAAAGGTCCTAGAGACTATTTTCGAGATCCGTATTTTTGTGGTAAACACTGATATGTGCTGTTCATAACACGAAGTGTCGCCATAACTATTCCTCCGCACCATCATGCTTATTAGGGCTATGCGTTACTCAACTCTATTGTGTATTTTACCAAACGATAGTGAAATAGCTTTTCATAACACTTTGAGTGCTGGTTGACGATATGTAAAGGTGCATGTGATAATTATTTGCAAGGGAATGAAGGGAATAGAGCGTACCTATGACTGAATTGGTAGCAGAAACTGCGAGCTATGAAATGAAGTGTATCCACCTTTTTATATTAAGAAGCATTTTCGACCTGAGCTGATGGTGGTTGAGATCCAAACAAGATATCTACAAGCTAGTCAATCTACACTATGGGATATGGTGCAGTTTATGGTAGCCAATCGTTGCTATGGTATGGAAAATCAATATGCTCCCTTGTACATAGCTAGCCCTATAATGCTTTCCTACACCCGTAAGTGCATCTCGTAAATTTTAGTCTAGAATTAGGATACATATCACTTTAGATCAGCCATATGCCACATTTTCATAATTTAAAAAATATGTACTTGATTTGATCAACTCATACGAATGGTACCATGCGGAGGAATACTAATGTCCTCATTGCGTGTTCTGGATTCTACGTATCTCGAAACACAATTCACGGGTATCACGGGAGCTAATTTAAGACGTTTTGTAATATAACGTGCGTGACAACTTCTTTTCTGAACCGGTACCTCCTTCTGAATTCTCTTTCATTCCACTAATCAAACAGGTCCAGAAAATTCCTAACGTAACGCTTTAGTAGCCGATAATTATAATTTTCCTCATACAATTCCATCCAACGATATCGGTTTAATGCCCAATCATCCATTTTTCTGTTATATTTGATAACTCAAGACTGCCATCGGCCTTCCTTGGCCAAGTGTTAGAAAAATACTGCTTTCCTTTACTCAGCCAAGTCTTGGAATCTTCTATGAAACAAGCACTCACAAGCAGTGTCTTGAGATATGTCTATGAAACTGAAATCATTAACCAAGAAAGTCGGGAAAAACGCTACTTGTCTTGGCCAAGTTATTCCTCGAAGGTTGCTCTCGAAGATAACCACTTGAAATGAATTTTAACTTAAGTCGAGCCAATTTACTCATTTGCTCAAAAAATGTCTATAAAAACGGGCCTAAGGTACTCTGTAAGAGAACCGCAAGAGCATTGCGATATGCTCTGATAAGCTGCGTTTGACTTCATTATTTTTATTTTTTTTTATTTTCTTCATTTTACTATACTCTTATGTTCTATCACAATTTACTAAGTCGTTAAGGAAGCATAATGAGACACTTAGAGCCTATAGCAATGAGTACTTAAAATACAGGATAAGTCAAAATGATGTACCCGATTTCATAAATTTATTTTGTGAAACATAATGAACATATCTTAATGTGAGCTACGCGCAAGGAAAGGCAAAAGTTCAAAGTTTAGTTGAGTTTAGTTTATGTCCCGCGTGGTTGCATTGTCTACCGCTACGCGGCGCTGGAAGCAGTTAACGAAAATGGCGCTGACGGGAGAGCAGAAATCGTTCTGTGTGCTGGATTACCATGTAAACAACTCTGTGATACTAGCGTCTAACCGCAGGTCACTGGAATTAAAATGGCAGCTGACTAAAGCGGAAGTGACGTTTTCTTTTCTCGTGTCGTCTGCAGTACAAACAATGCTTGTCCGCTGATGTTTGAATGATAAATGGATGATGTATTAATTTGTGACGAGGCAGTAATGCGGAAGATGTTGAACGTATATCAAAACCTCAACAAGATGATGCCGAAACTCAATCAGGGTTATGAGGGTAGGCCTGTACAATACAAGGAAGTGTGGTATCCTACAAATCGGTTGCAGAAAAGAAGACTTCGTATTTCTGCAAAATTGTTAAGTTGTCTTAAAACATGAGAAGTTGCTAAGTAGTTCTTATGATCGTTTTTTGTTTTCCTACCGAGAAGGGTGTAGGGAATTGAATGATAGCAGTCGGTAGAGTGGGTAGGGGGCATGTTCGATTTACAGTGCCTGTTATCCTGACAAGCTTTTCATTGTTCACACCTGGACTTAAGCGTTGTGATGGTTCCTTCAATAAGGTCAGAGCCGATTCCTTCTAAAATATTTTCCCTTGTTATTGTTGTTAAATGTATTCTTGTAAAAACCAAAATTGGGCTGTATCTGAAGATCGTTAAATAAATAAATAGTTTTTTTCTTGTGTGTAAGGGCGCAAATTGGTACAATTTGTATTTCTAACGTGAAGTTAGCACCGACTCGTCGTAGCTCAGTGGTAGAGTGTTGGCGTTGGGTCGTGGGTTCGATCCCAGCGGCTGACCATTCTTACTGACTGAGGTTTTTCCAGGGGTCTCCCTCAGTCACACCAGGCAAATGCTGGGATGGCACCTTCAATATAGGCCCTGACCGACACACTTCCCGAATCCTTTCCGCTTCCTTATCCCTACCGTAGACTTAGATGCCTAAAGGCCATAAATAAAATTCAAATCAAATTAACAATTAGATAGTTTTACTATTTATAACACCTGTTAAGCTAATTTCACCGAACCTAAGTCAGTAAACCTAATGCATTGAATGGACTCGTTTTGCACTCCCCTTCACGTCCGGAGTTTAACGAAATTACTTTCCCTTATAATTATTTATAAGAGCTACGGGTTAATGTTGCTTTACGTCCCCCAAAATGTAAAACACAGGAGAATTGTGGCATTTCCAACTTATGTAAAAATGTTAAAACGTACAACATAACAATGTTTCGAGTCATGGAAATTTGAAATTAAAGTCGAAGGACGAAAGATGGGTGGGATTATTTAGCTCCTTGTTAGTTTGGGACGAGCACATAGCGTGGGAGTGAAACGCCATGTGCATTGCATGTAACAAAGAACAAACCTGTTATCGCTCCCTCGGCAATGTGTCCGTGATTTTCGTAGCAAAGTACGTGTCAAAAAACACGAACCATGAGTATTCATCCGCATGCCGCCATGCTTTTATGTGTTGATCAACTCGAGCACATAGATCTACGTATTTAAGGAAATGAAGACATATAGATTTTTGCAAGACTTGGTGGATTAATGACTGTCGCTTGGAGTTTATAGAAGTGTCTCTGTGAACTTTTTAGAAGGAAATAATTGGTATAGAGCGTAGATATGGCACTATAGCTGGCGTTAAGCTGCGGACCTAAAGTAAAATTTATCCCGAGGTTTTACAAGGTGAAATGT
>JAGDQP010005755.1:65820-76171 GCA_022664845.1 Lepisma saccharinum | reverse complement strand
TGCTCCCCTACGGCCAAACCCTTAACTCGGAACTATACTGTCAACAATTGGACCGTCTGAAGGCAGCAATCGCCCAGAAGCGGCCAGCTTTGGCCATTAGGAGAGGCATTGTGTTCCACCAGGACAACGCCAGGCCACACACATCGATAGTGACTCGCCAGAAGCTCCGGGAGCTTGGTTGGGAGGTTCTTGTGCATCCACCATATAGTCCGGACACACCGAGTGATTACCATCTGTTCCTGTCCATGGCGAACACGTTCGCTGGTGCAAAATTCGCGTCAAGAGAGGCTTGTGAACATCGACTGTCTCAATTTTTTGCCAATAGGGACAAGGGCTTCTATGAGAGAGGCATCATGATATTACCTTCCAAATGGCAACACGTTATCGAACAAAACGGCGCATATGTGACCTAAATCGATATGAAATGGCGTCATTACAATCTAGTTATATTTCTATTTAAAATTTGCTCACAGTAGTTTGATTCACCTCACTTCATTTACAGGTAAGGCGTGGTATTCAATTCTAACGGCCCCGGTGTAAACAAGTAATTAATGAACGGGACCCCAAGATGGCTTATTCGTTGTACGGTATTCGTTATAGTACGTGTAAAATCCAACAGATGGCTGTAGTTGTGCGCGTAGAAGATGTTAGTTAAGTCATATTGGATTCCTTTATCTTATTTGTTTGAATTCATATTCACAAGCTAAACGAGCTGATGAGCTTGTAATGACGTCACCTACGGGTTTTGGTAAAGTTAGTTCCTAACCATTCTGTACAATGGACCCCGGCGGAACTTAATCCGTGACCACAGCGCTAATCTCCCGCCATTCAAGAGTAAAAGAACTATTTGTATATTATTATTATTTGAAAAAAGATAGTGTCAAACTATATGACCAGTACTAAACGGTTAATATTGTCTTACTACTAAACAAAATTATAAATGAACCATCTAGTTGCAACAGGTTATGTGCATTTTAGCTGAACTTGCTTGATGTGTTTTGTTACAACTGTAACAGAAAATGTTATTCTGCTGTTGTCTTAATAAACAAAGAATGTATTCGGGTGGGAGACATTAAAAGAAAGAAACTAAGCTTGACTAAAGGGGTGTGCGGAGGGGCGATTACGACGTTATCATCTTTTCTTCCCATTCTCCATCCCCTCTGTGAGTTGCCAGTGATCGCGCCTTCTGTTCAATCGTGTTTCTCTTTGACTATTCTGTATTTTAATGGTCTTCAGGCAAGGCAGACAGCGGCTTACAACAACGGCTTACAACAACGCGGCTTACAACAACGTGCGGCTTACAACAACGCAGTCCACTGAGGAAATAACGTGTGGTAACAGTGTGTATGACGTATGACTAAGTATCCAATAGAATAACTCTCCCTTCTTGTTGGTTGGCGGGCAAAACGAAAGTTAGCTCTCTTCTTTCCTTATTTCCAGGACAAATAATCTGCCTCAATTTATTAAAAATTTTGGTTTACTGGCCCTTACAGATAAAGATAAGAAAAAAAGGTATTAGCAATGACATGGGCGGTAACAGCAATCACCTTTGAAGGATTCTTTTTGAATGGAGGGGCAAGGTTTGATTTTCGAATCAGTCATGGATATCTCTCCCCTTCCCGTTTGATTTGCTGTAGGTGAACATATACCTAGTGCCAATTCATTGCTAGTGCATAAGTAGTTTCATATAATTTCATAGTAAGGTCATAGTAAGATCACATACGTAGATTATAAGAGAACACAAAAAGACTCGGGAGGTCTGTCCTAGAGTTCTTGTCTCGTCTCGCGTCTATCCCCATCCAAGCTTCTTATGTGTCTCATGTCTCCGTTCAGACGCTCAAAATGTACTTATATACATAAGATAAGATGTTTTAACATTTTAAATAGGTCTCATGGTTAACTTGGCTACCTATTTCGGACAGCTGCCTCACTAGGTCATCATTTTCTGTCCAGTTCATCAACGTAAATTCTGAAAAACAACAGCAATGTGTTCGAAACGTCAGCAAAGCCAGCTATACATGGTACTGCAACCATGGTTTGGCAACAATAAGACTTGATGAAGCTATTTTTCAGTCAATAAAATGATCCTGTCTAGTGGTAACTGATCAGGTTACAGTTTTTTTTTCTCGTTGCCTCGTTAATGAAATGTTCGAAGCAAAGGGTAGATTTTATTTAAGTTAACGAGTCCAATAAAATTAGTGAAATGAACATGGTTGATGAATAAAATATAGTTCTTTATTCGTATACTTTTCTATAATGGTTTTGCTAATATGTTACAAAGTCGTCTATCATATTAAATTTTTGAGTGAATTTTCGAGTTGGAAACGCAAATCAAATTGCTTTTATCTCATTACGAAAATTAATTTACTGCTCACCTGAATGGGGTGTTTTTTTCTTCTAATTTCCTCTTCTCGAATTGACATAGTGTTGGTTGGAGTAAATACTGTTTTGATTTGAAGTTAACATTTTCCAGTGAATATTCATATTTAATGTAGCAGACATTGACTGTCTGTCCTTTACCCTGCAAATATAAAATGTCTACATCGATGTTCGTAAACGATCCGTTACCATGGTTTTTGTATTGAGAGTAACAGCAAAATCGTTTCATAGTGACAGTTGAGTGAGTATAGGTGGTGTTTCCACTTCTCTATCATATTACGAAATGTTATGATGTGTGCTACAATTGATATGTAATCGAGAAGTTTTGAGGTGATTTTTCTTCTTTTGCCACGATATGAAAATTGCTACATGAACAAAAAAGTAACATTAATGTGTTCCTTCTTTGAGCGTACCACTTGACATAGTTTAAATGTTACAATATTTCTGTAGTTATCCCATCTTTTTTTTTTAAAAAAAAAAAAAAAAAAAAAAGTTTGTTACTCACTCGTCAGTAAACTTGACTTATTTCAAGTTAAATCACGTTGGTAGTAATAACAGTTGTCAAATAAGATGGTGTACCTAGTTATTGAATTCATATTGCTATTCTATTGTTCCCGCGCTTTTATTATTATCATTCTTTTATTGTTATCATGCTTTTATTATCATTCTTTTATTGTTACCATGCTTTTATTATTGCCACGCTTTTATTATTATCATTCTTTTATTGTTACCATACTTTTATTTTACCACGCTTTTATCATTCTTTTATTGTTACCATGCTTTTATTATTATCATTCTTTTATTGTTACCACGCTTTTATTATTATCATACTTTTATTGTTACCATTCTTTTATTGTTACCATTCTTTTATTACTACCACGCTTTTATTATTATCATTCTTTTATTGTTACCATGCTTTTATTATTACCACGCTTTTATAAGAAATCCCACTCTCCATGTTCATGCTATCTTATCCAGCCGAACTGGGAATAAAGACAAATTACTGTGGGTATGTGGGATAAATAGGAGGCCTACAAAACTGGGCTTTAATTCATTACTTTAATTCATAGAACCAAAGCCAGATTTAGGTACAAGCAAAATAACCTATACTAGCTTAGGCCCTAAAACAGACTGACAAAATTCTGTTTTAGTACATAATTTTGTAAAATCTTATGCTGTAAGTTGTTAACAAGAGCCCCCATGTCTAAATCCTGCTCTTTATAAATACTTTTTCTCCTTTGTTAAAAATAATTTGACTTACTTTCCAAGTACGCTTTCTTATTTTTATTTATTTATTTATTGTAAAATGAGAAGTTATGTCTCACGTATTAGAACAGGTTTTTTGTTTACCCCATTAGTAGCCTAAGAACCTTGATATCAAGTACATTCATTTTACGAAGCAATATTATTACTTCCATTTTGTTCTTAGCAGACAATAGGCACTTAAACATCATATTAAATCGTTTCTTTGGAATCCTGAAATAATGTAATGCAATTCATAAACATCCCTAAAAAGCCATATTGAATGAGGTCTTATGAATTCTAAGATGGAAACAAAAAAATTCTTTCTACGAAACTATACATAAATCAATCAAATTTATATATTTTAATTTCTTACCTGAATACAAAAAAAAATATGTTTAAATCGACACAGATAACTTTAGAGAAAACAAGACTATAAAATACAAGCTGACCAGCTTGAGGGAGAAACTTCATGTCATAACATAAATTATGCTTATGAGACAGAAATTAAAGTTATAGTGGTCATAATAATTTATTTTACTTTTTTTTTATATGAAATATACATTTATTTGCTTCCATCTTCATGCGACCATTACAGTTGGAACGCAAAAAATAATCATTTCGAAATCTGGTAGTGGATTTTACTTTGAGACGTTGCACATTTTCGCTATTCCTATTGCGCTTTACACTTTCGGTTATAGGTCAGACACCTACCTATGTTCGAAGCGAGTTACATGTTTAAGGGATGATGACCCTCGGTGAGCAATCCTCTGGGAGGAAAGGGGAAGGTTGTGTAATAGTAATACATTTGTAATTCTTTAATTTAGAAAAGTCCAGAGTAGTTAGGTGATATGTCTTCGTTCAACAAAATTACGTGTTGTTAAATTGTGTATTTTAAGATTTTTATAACGCTCACAAACGCTTTTATATTTCAGTAGATATAGGATCATTCTAACTTAGTATGAAATGCATTTTGTCTGGAAGTCAACATTTCCCCAGAGTCAATATTTTGTGCTGAGATAGCAAGACATAACAACATACATCTAGACAGACATGTTCTTGTAATTTTTCTTACATTTGGTTCAAAATAACTAAAACCAAAATATGAGTTCTGTAACATCCTAAGTTGTACAGTGAAAGAAATAACTAGGCCGAGAATTAACTTGGAAGTGTCACACATTTCATTGCCTTAAACACAAACTCAATTAATATGAACAATTACCATGGACGTAAGAATATAATAGGACTAGTAACAAGCAATTCACTCAATGTTATAAAAATGGGACGGCTGAGAGTGCAGTTTGCCATTCCAACATGGCGAATCGCGCATACTTCCTGGAAAGGAAGCAGACGATATTGTGAATGTGCAAATGAATTTTAATTATCTAAATTTGTCCTTAACTACTAATTATTATAAACTAAGTGTTATTGCAATACACTTCCTTCTCAAGAGCAGTGATCATTCAAATCTTGAAACCTGATATTATTTTACTATTATTATTGAAGAAAAAAATTAAATATTGCTTACCTGTTTATCTTCACACGTACCTCTTGGTCGGTTTCATCAGACGCAACCTTCACATACCTTAAATTATTTCACATAAATTTAAAATTTGTAATTAAAAGTGGTTCAATTAACATTACTTCTTATAGGCAGTTGCAATGTTTTGGTCAATTCACCATGGCGGCAAGGCGCACTTCCGGCCCATAAATTTTGGCTTGTTACTAGTCCTATTATATTCTTAAGTCCATGACAATTACCTTTCTAAATTAAAGATGTTTTACAAATATTTCTCTATTTCTGCAGCCTTAAGCACAAAAATAGCATCCAATTTATCTAATGAACAACAAACATCCAGTTCGACTTTCATTTTATATTAAAGAATAAATTTGTATTCGTATTATGTAACCTAGCGCGGAAACGGCTAAGTATGCCCATCCATTGCGCATTCGTTTTAATAATTGCTGTTTTATAATAGTATTTGATATATTATACAGTTTTACAGTCTATCGTTCATAATAATTGATGTCTTAAAGTCAGTTATTTATTAGTTGATATGGTTACTGTCTGCCATAGTCGTCAGTCTCTGTACATTCTCTCAGTCACTGTCCCTTTATGTTGTATTTATCACTATTAATTTTGAATATTTTGTTGAGAAACTATTATAAGAAGCACTGTAACACTATGTAACTTTTCTACATAAATTTTCTTGAAATGGTATCCAAAATTTTTTTTAAAATTTGTAAATTTAACACAAGTAATTTCAGCAGCTTTCTTCTATTAAGCCAAAGAATAGAATCAATTAACAGAAAATTTGCTCTTCCCAAACAAGACTAAACATGGATTTTTGCTTGAAATGGAGTCACTATTTTGCTGATTTAAACTTACCAGTTCTTACGCTCATATTAGCCTTTAACAGTCCTGACCTTTATTTATAAGATTAATGCATTTACACAGGGTGCTGCAAAACAACACCGACAAAACTACCTCACGAGATTCCTGACATGAAAATAAGAAAAATAAGTATAGACCATCGAGGGTGCACAAATGTTTCGTTTCGGCTGCCGAAAACGTGAGAAAATGAACTTTAGAGCTTGATATTTCCAATAACATTAACATTAGAACTGAGGCGGCATTGTAATTTCACAGATTTGAAATCTGCTCTATATAAAACGAATATTCTAAAATTAGGCAAGGGATTCCCCAAATGAAATAGGGGACCCCAAGAAATTGTCTGAAATAAAGGTGGATCGAGATAAGCATGAATGGAACTACCGTCCACAAATGCCAATAATTCTTTTGCGGCAAGTCCATATTTCAAACAGATTACTTTTGAAAAACGATTTTTGTTTTTCAGAAAAAAGATGAGGTCACATAACAAACAGGAATAAATGGATTTCTCCCAACTCGCAGTCATTCCAGAAAACTGGAGTTTTTGTCCCAACTCGCAGCTCCTCACACTGAGACAAGCTCTTCAGCCCAAGGGCTATCGACAACCGCAGCTTCAAAACAAAACTTGCTACAACTTCTTTCCAATGTTGTCAAATGTCCGCGTACACGTTTTTGTACTCTCTCTCATATGATTAATTGAATTCTGTTTAGTTTTGCAAAAGTAAACGAATCCTGCTCTGTGATTGTGTGCTAGTGTGCTCTGTTTTACTACATATATGAGTTGTGAACTGTCTAAGGAAGGCCATCTTTGTAAGAGGCTGAAACTGTTACAAGTGTTTACGATTTTAATAAATCCTAGTGATAGCCTTGTCAGCGAATTCTTTAAGTATAATATCGATCTTCGGAAACAGAAAGCAGAATCCTTGTTAGAAAATGGAAAGAAGCAAGATGAATAAGAGAGGAAGAAGAAAAATTGATGAACTGGAATAGTGACTGTGCCATAAGTGAAGAATGGGACGAGATATAGAATAGAGAGCAAAGTAAGAATAATAAGATTGCAAATTAGTTATGTTGGTTGTTAAGCATAATTTAATTTTATTGTTTGTTGCACATTATTTTAGTTTATTGTTGTGTACATGGTCATTTAATTTTATTTCAATCGTATTTTAACTGGAATGTTGCCTATATTGTAATTTTATTTTGTTTTGTGTCGAACTTGATTTAAGATTATCTGCCTTAGTGACACAATATGAGCAAGACAAAAATATTGAAAGAGTTCTTAGACACTTGGGCTATATGCTCAAATTACAGTAATCGGGGAGCTCCAACACAACAACGAGGAAAATGTGCACTTAGCACAGATACCCAAAGATACAAGTATTTTTTTCATTATTCTTAGTAATATATTAATATGGAGTAAACAGGGTGGATGGACGTTTTATTACACATGCATGAGGACAATGTGTACCGGTACTTCGCACTGAAACCAAGTGACAAGGCTCCTTTCGGAGCCGCCTTGGAGTATTGGCTGAATGGTATGTGTTGAAAATAATCATTCCGTTTTTTTTTTTTCAATACTTTTAGGTGTAAGTCATATCATGCCATCCGTCCTGCTTTCGTTATTATTATTAGCTATTATTACTAGTTGAACTCTAATAGTGATATCAAATGTGGACCAATGTTTTGTGTGTATTTTTAATGTCTGTTTTTATTTCATTTGTACTTATTTGTAACAGAAGGTTAGTGTTGTATAGACCCATGGTTATTATTATTATTATAGTTATTCCAATACTTTATTTTAATTAATTTCTAATTTATTGTACTAATTAATCGTCCCTGAACTGTGATAACCAACTTTCCTTTAGCTCTAACCAAATAGGACTTGTTGCCATATGCTCTTAATATGGAATTAAATTGAATTTATTGATAGCCTTTAGGCATCTAAGGCTTAGGCTGAGATAGGGAAGGGGAAAGGATTCGAGAGGGTGTCAGCCAGGGACAATATTGAACGTGCTATACCGGCATTTGCCTGGTCTGACAGAAAAAGAACTGGAAAACCCTCAGTCAGCATGGTCGGCCGCAGGGATCGAACCCAGCACTACCATTGAACTTTTTATGTCTCAGTTCTTAATATGGAGTAAACTAGGCAGATGTGAATTTATAGTTTGATTACATATGGCAATACCGCAATCTCTGAGCGCGAGTTGAGAAAATATTACAAACGCTGAAAACACCCAAGGGTTGGGGACTGCGAGTTGGGACGAAATTCCGAAGACTGCGAGTTGGGAAGCTGCGACTTGGGACGACCCCGAATAAATTACATACATTTGAATCAACATTTCAAGAATTTTTTTTATTAGTTAAAGAGACTATCATTGCCGGTTAGACGCCAGTGATTACGTTTATGAGAATATCCTATTTCGTTGAACGAAAAAAAAAATCTATACCATAGTTGAAAATAACATATTGAATAACATTATATTAACGTCTCACCAACGTAATGAAATTTTTGTTGAAATATGGTTTCAAAATAAACGTATTTTTTTTTCAACTGATAACGGTTAATCAACGAAATGAACCTAAAATCAACGTTGAAAATAAGTGTGTGTGTTACTGGGGTAAAAGAAAGAAAAGTGCTACTGACAATGAGTGTCTGTATGGAGAGATGAAGTGTATTTAATTAATAGAAACCAATTTTGGGACTAACAATTTAGAAAAAAAAAAAAAGAACTTAAAGCAACAAAATGGAAATAGTCACTGCAGTGATTGCAGAGTGCCTATTCCATCGAGCTCTACGTAACGATACTGGAGTGACTGCTTAGCTTCGAAAAGTAGACGCCAGAGCAACCAGACTAATCCAATGTGAATCAAATTTTCAGTTTTAACTCTATTTTATACGCTTCTTATCGCTGTGCACTCCGTTATTTATTTAAGTTTTAATTCCTGAGTTATACCGTATACCGTACTCTGCATATAATAGAAAATACTGCAAATAGTATTTACGTTTTGTGCAAGATTTAAGACATAAATTTAAAAAAAACGGGCCGCACAGCAATATCAAGCGTAAAAAATTGAGTTGAAACTGAAAATTTGATCCATATTGGTTTAGACTCGAAGAGGACAAACGAGATTAAGTGTCCTCTCCGTTCCATGGCTTCATATATTCATGAAATTTTCAATGGCTGTAGTTAGATCAGTATTGCTTTTAGATAGAGGTCATTGGCCTATTCCCAACAAGTCGTGACGTGAGCCAGAGTGCGGTTCTCCACAGAACAATAAGATGTGTAGCATCGACGTTTTCGCATATAACTTCGATACTAGCGACACTTGTGTGTAGGCCCGTCGTCTGCAATATTTCGTATGTTGATCCTGCAACACTGTGTCATGAGTTCTTATTGCAGACAAGGCTGTCCAGTGCTACAGATGGCACCACGAGTACTTTTTGAATTTAAGATAACAGTTTTAAACACGTCAGAATAACGTCCTATCAAAAAAAAAAAAAATCGTTGAAATATAGTTTGAAATTAAACATGTTTCCACCATACAAAAGAGAATACAATAAATATTTAATGTCATTCAATTAGCTTATTCTTGTATAGTTATTATGGAATTGAGTTAGGAAGAACTACTTTCAACTATGACATACTGTAGATCTTCTTTCACGTTGTTCTTTATAATTCAATTCTATAATAAAAATTATATAAGTAAAATCTAATTGAAAGCCCATTAAAGTTTGTACGTATTCTTTAATACTCTTGGCAGGAGATACAAGTTGCTGCCTTATTAATTTAATGCAAACGAAATTTGAAACATTGGTTCGTTTATTCTAACCTCTCAACAATTATTCAATGTGGAATAAACCGTTGAACAGGCGAGCATTTTGGTTCCGATACAACGTTAAAATAACATTTGGTACTAACATTATAAACTTTTTTCCACCAGTTTTAGAGATTTTTACGCTTCTGGGGTAACTGCTTTTCTGTCTCGGAAGATTTCGCCGAGAGAGATCATCCATGACTCAGTCGTGTAACAAGATTAGGTCCAGAGATATAAGTTAAAGAGATAACCGTTTCGCGTGAAAACAGGACCTTTCTTATTGACAGAAATAGAAAGAAAAAAAGTGAAATATTCTAATGGAAAGACATCGTAATGCATTATTAATCTACTACGACCGAGAGTAGAATTTCTCATTTATCGGTACACAAAAATTCTTCCATCTCACGTCTTCTCATTAGTGTGTGTGTGTGTGAGAGAGAGAGAGAGAGATAGGATATATGAGGAAAAGTCACACAGTATATATATATATATATATATATATATATATATATATGTATATAT